>JAUJYZ010001444.1:0-42500 GCA_033675265.1 Actinostola sp. cb2023 | reverse complement strand
CCACCACTAGTGGATGTTATTACATTAGTTTAACTGCTAGTCCCTGTCAGTTAGTAACTAGCCAAAGGATAGTTTTGATAATGTAGGTTGTATTTAGAGGAGGTGAAGGAGCATTGCAGGTGTTGCCACCACTAGTGGATGTTATTACATTAGTTTAACTGCTAGTCCCTGTCAATTAGTAACTAGGATATTTTTGATAGTGTAGGGTGTATTTAGAGGAGGTGAAGGAGCATTGCAGGTGTTGCCACCACTAGTGGATGTTATTCCTGAAGCAAGGCTAAATTTGGTGAGCTACGTTATTTGTCAAACTTTGCGTGAGTCATTTATAAATATCTTTATTAATTCATTGCTTTTATTTTATTTCCAGGTTATTTATTATTTAAGGCAAGGTATGAGGAGATTCTGTTTATTTTAATGTGGTTATTAGTATAAAGTAAAGTTAATAAGGAGAGATGCTAGGTTAGCGGATTTCTGTAGCTGGCCCTTGCATACATTTTGTATGTGCCCATGTGGCCCAGGAGCAGTATTGGATAAATCCTTGTCCAGTGGATAATTTTATCGGATATTTAATCAGCATCAACTTTTCTACTGGATCAGGATTTATCCATTGGAACGGATCGCGCCACCCAGGTGTCTACAATATGCTACATACATTTAGTATAAAACAGATATTTTCATGTTGGCAGATGATGTTGTTGAAGCTTATAATCTGATTAAAGACTTGGAGCCCACAACACCACAAGTACGTGTCGTAGATATATTGTTAAGACTGGTTCTATATTCTACATCTGCTTTAGTTATTGACAAGTGTTTTTATCTTCTCCAGGAGTACATACTCAAAGGAGTTGTAAATGCCTCTCTTGGTCAGGAACAAGGATCTGTGAGTACAATTCATGCTGTTCTTAATTCCCATTATTGATGCGATCCTTCTACATGTATGTGTAGTACTAAGTCATTAATACACTGTAGCCTGAGCAGTCCTGATGACAATGATGGTGTGCAGCAATTTGAATTGCTGGTCTGACAGCGTGACGGCATTATGCACTTTCTGTCATGATGAGAAGAGATGATGAGTTTATTTTATTTATTTATTTAACTGTTTATTTAAGTGTCCAATGTGTTCTAGCGCTTGCACACTAATTGGGGGACACTGTACTCTCACACACACTACCACTACATTCTAATATTCTATACATATACAACTTTCAGCTCATTAGTTCGTTTTTATTGAGGGAGGAAAACCAGAGTACCCGGAGAAAAACCCTCGAAGCAAGGGAGAGAACGAACTGACAAACTCAAATCACATGTGATCCCAGGTCCGGAATCGAACCCGGGACACATAGGTGACAGAACGATGCTCTCACCACTTGGCTACCCTTGCTTCCCTGATTTGAATTGAACTCACAGTTTAGTTTGACATCTCATTATCAAATACAAAACAGCTACTCCTTTTGTAAATAGTACTTACGTACTACTCTGAGAAGCTGTCAGTGTTTATTAGTTTGATTTGGATTCATTATAGAGAGAGCATCTTAAGATAGCTCAGCAGTACTTCCAGCTAGTTGGTGGATCAGCAAGCGAGTGTGGTAAGTTACTACCACAACCAAGCAACATTGAATTCCTAATACTGTATTGTTATTATTGTGGTCCATTTTAAAATAAATATTAGTCATGTTTCTGATTTAACAGACACAATTCCTGGTCGTCAGTGTATGGCAGCCTGCTTCTTCCTTCTCAAGCAGTTTGAGGATGTATTGATCTACCTTAATTCTATCAAGGTACAGTAGCTCACTTACATTGTACAACAATAATGCTACAATGTGACTAAGAACATGTCTGTCAAATTGAAAAAGAACCCTTCAAAATGCATTGGAGTGAATGGCCTGATTCTGGGTGTTTAATAGGATAGTGTTATAGGATAGTGTTATAGTTATTATTTTAACAAGTATTCAAGGTTAGGGGCAGAAAAATCTCGATTTTTTTTCCATAGTTTTCATGCAATTTAAGATTGTATTCGCGCCATTTAGCCTGACAGGAGGTCCACATCAGCGAAAGCTGCCCATATCTCTGACCTTATTCTAATAAAGTATGTATGTATGACCCAGAGGATGTAGACTGTAGGGGTGACATGTCTCAGATTCGCAAATTTTCCTAGAATGATGATGTTGGATCCCATTTTACGAGCTACTGATGATGACATGACATTTATAAAGCGCATATCCATAAATGCTCTATGTGCTTTACAATGAAATGTTTTTGTCGGACTGCTATTAAAGGTGCAATTTACAGCTATGTGGCTTATTTATTTATTTATTTATTTATTTAATTAATTAATTAATTAATTATTTATTTATTACAGTTTTCTCCAATGAAATAATCATGAGAAGAACTTACATGTTGTCTCAGGCTCCAATTTTTACCAGCCATGTCTTCATTGTACTATGAGCCACACCTTTTTAAAGAGAAACTGGTTGCTCAGTGTAGAATGACTAGAAAGTTTATTACCAAAGTAAATTCTGTGTTAGCTGTTGATAGATATAAGTTCCTTACAAAGTGTTTGTGTATTGTTTGTACTTAGAGTTACTTCTACAATGATGACACTTTCAACTTCAACTATGCCCAAGCCAAGGCAGCAGTAGGGAACTACAAAGAATCTGAAGAGGTATGGGTTACCTGTGGTGACAGCAATGATTGTTGGACTACAGGGGAAGGGTAGGGGATAATTTTCTTAACTACAAATTTTTAATTGTTTTAACTGTAAATTCGTTTCTTTATATCAGATATTTATGTTAATTCAATCAGAGAAGATAAAGAACGACTACACATACCTTAGCTGGCTGGCCAGATGCTGTAAGTGGAATGTAATCCTTTTATACATGTATTTGTAAAAAAGCAAATTCAACCCCAATGGCTGCTCAAAAAGTAAAATGTGCTGCCTATTTCACCCTCGTTCGACCTAAGCTGGAATACGCAAGCATTGGCATGGAATCCCTTCTTTGTAACTGTTTATCCAATCTGTAGATATGGTTATGGTTGACTAGTGAGTATTTTAAAAATGAATATTGACCGTGTATTGTAGATATCATGAACCACAAGGCTAGACTGGCCTGGGAGCTTTACCTTAAAATGGAAACCTCTGGAGAGTCATTCAGCTTGCTACAACTAGTCGCCAATGACTGCTATAAGGTACTTTAAGCTCTTTACTCAGTGTGACTGTCTGTACTCTAAGCTCTTTACTCAGTCAGTGACTGTCTGTACACATGGCTAGCTACCTATAAGGTACTTTAAGCTCTTTACTCAGTGTGACTGTCTGTACACATGGCTAGCTATAAGGTACTTCAAGCTCTTTACTCAGTGTGACTGTCTGCTAATGGTGCTTCTGTCTGACTATCGTAGATGGGTCAGTTTTACTACGCTGCAAAGGCATTTGATGTACTGGAGAGACTGGACCCTAATCCTGAGTACTGGGAAGGCAAGCGAGGTGCATGCGTGGGAATCTTCCAGCAGATTATCGCTAGTCATGAACCACGGTACAGTTAGTGCAACATCTCTCTTCCCATTCAGTTCTCACTCGTAGTTCATTTCACCTTGTATTCTTCCCTTCGCGCAATCTTTCCCGACTTTTTTGCAGCTCTCCCTTCTTTTTGCATCTCTTTTTTTCGTTTCTCCCTTTTATTCCCACTCTGTTCATATTTCCATAGTATTTGCCTTATTGTGACGTGTTATTTTGATATTTTAGAGAAACACTACGAGATGTCCTTCAAATTCTCCGCAACACAGCCAACCCTCAAGTGGAATACATTATTCGTACGATGAAAAAGTGGGCCAAAGAAAATCGCGTTCCCGTCTCTGCTGTGTCTTAGTTTTGCACTTCTAGAACATCCTGACTTGTGATAGATAACAGTAGAACTGTTTTCGTATCAGTGGGAAACATACGGTACCGTGACACTCAATTATTTTCTTTTTCGTTATATGACTTATCATGCTTACATCGGTGTTAAAGTAACTCGAGCATTACCGATTAAAAATACAGATTCAGAAATGGCTTCCTTTCTGAACCAATCATATAAAGCGTGCAGATGCGGCATCTCATCCATCCAATCAAACTCTTTCAATACGGCACGGTACCGTAACTTTTTTCCGTTAAAACGACATGCTTACATTGTTAAAGTACAATACTTTTATTTAATTTTCTGCTCAACGTACAGACGGTGCGACGTTGTTCACGATATTTCTGCCAATATGACAGCAAAGGTCTAGTTCTACGATCCCAGCGATAGCCCAGGAAGAAAACAAGAAAAACAGTAAGCCAACAATCTATGGTGTAGAGTGCAGCCTCGTATCCGAAACGTTTAATACATCTTTTGAAGTGTTCTTTCTGTATCAAAAGTAGTACGTGTAATATATATATATATACAGTGTAAAATGTTGCAATAAAAAGAGATTGTTAGAACATCCCTTGAGTGGAAAAGTAAATGAAAATACGACCAATCACATGCAGCATTCTCAGCAACTAGTTTCTCAGCTCTTCATTGCCGTACTGTGATCAGATAGAGGGCTAGCTGAGGGCGAGGTGAGGGAGGAGGGGCCAGCTGAGGGGAAGTGGAGGGCTAGCTCAGGGGGAGGGATAGCTCGGGGGGAAAAGAGGACGAGGTGAGGGAGGAGAGGGGCTAGCTGAGGGGGAGGGCTAGATCATGGGGAAAGGAGGGCGAGGAGAGGGGCCAGCTGAGGGGGAGTGGAGGGCTAGCTCAGGGGAGGCCTAGCTGAGGGGGAAGGGAGGAGGGCCAGCTGAGGGGGAGTGGAGGGCTAGCTCAGGGAGAGGGGGATAGCTGAGGGGGAAAGGAGGGCGAGGGAGAGGGACCAGCTGAGGGGGAGTGGAGGACTAGCTCAGGGGGAGGGGGAGGGCTAGCTCGGGGGAAAGGAGGGCGAGGTGAGGGAGGGGGAAAGGGGGAGGGATCTCGGGGGGAAAAGATCGGAGGAGGGGGAGGGCTAGATGAATAGTCGGTAATCAATTCCCATCTTCACTCTGACAAAGGAGGGCTGACCAGGGGGAGCCAGCTGACGGGGGAAACAGAGGGGAAGGCTAGCTTTCATGTTATTTGCATATACATAAAGGAGGGCGAGGAGAGGGAGGAAAGGATCTTGTCTTAGAATAATCATTCTCTTATCTCCTATCACCTTTGTCTTCCGTCGGTGACAACCTTTTACGAAATAGGTGTATACACCTAATTCAATTAAGTTAGTCACCCTTGATCACAAAGGTGCGACCCCGGAGAATCATGGGAGATACTGTTTACCATGCACAAGTCTTTCCACCCAAATTCCCTGACATTTCGACCAACAATATAGCCAACTCATTTTGAATGTCACTTGAATTTGCTTCACCGCAATGTTTTTGTTTAGTACAAGACGTTCATGAAGAATATGGCTGCAAATAGAAACCCCCATGATCCTTCAGGGTCGCACCTTTCACCCTTTTCGGAGGACTAATATAATAATAATAATAATAATAAAGTATTTATATAGCGCATCTATTGCGAATCTATAGAACTGTGTTAGTGCGTCGCGCGGAACGCAGTTGACAGCCACCTCATCCTTCACTGATTTATCAACCCTCGCTCTTGCTACCCTCTATCTCGGCTGCGTGACCCGGTAGTCACAGCTACACATCAGTAATCGGTTTTATAGCTAGTGAAAACGCTAGGCACTGCGGTTGCATGCAGTAGAAACTAAACAATTAACTTCGTGAAAATATACAAGAGATTAGTGTAAATACGGGGTTAATGTAATCCTAGCTACATAAGCTGCAGGGTCAGGGTCCTCGCATATCCCGCGCTCACATCACGACAAAAAACCTGTTACATCGCGATTTCTCTGTTGGCGATTTGTCAAGTTGCGCGGTAAGAGATGTGATGTAGATAGGTATAGCTGTGAGTGTTCCTTGCAAACATCTAATTTACTCACATCAAGTGCCGCAGGGCTCATTTTGATATCAGAGGCTACTAGCCACTGACTGGACTACCCTGCTGTTTTATTTAATTTTAAATTAAGGTATCTATCTATATCTATCTATCTATCTCGACCGGTCAGCCATCGCCCTCCTACACCCTCCTCTCCAAAAGCTTATAGCATCTGAAGTGGTCGATATGGAAAGACGATATTTTATAGTTCGTAATCCTTTCAGTAACCGCAATTACCAAGTTTTACATCGATAGATTAATAATAATAATAATAATAATAATAATAATAATAATAATAATAATAATAATTTTAATAATACAGTATAATAATAACGTTTTTATATAACGAGGGTATAGCATGCACAGTATATAGCAAAGCTAATGAACTACTGTATATGTTCATATATACATATACTATACAGTCAATGTCATTAAGGTTGTCCACCTCGGAAAAGCACATTTATACATTTACACATTTACACATTTACACATTTGCAACATGACGTGTAATATTCGTTTTGCGCGCATGGACCCAGAGTCAATAGATCCAGTAGAAGTATAGAAAATGAACTAGAAGTTCTTGATTGAGATGCGTGACAATGGTAACAAAATTATTTAAAGTGTCAATTGTATTTTTACAGACGTTTCGGGCATAGCCCTTCATCAGTAGAAGTAGAAGTAGAAGTAGAAGTAGACTGCCATAAGAATGCCGCGGCCTTATACAGAACATTTCAGGTGGACAGTTGTATTTCAGCGCTTGTAAAAGTGAAAATGTGTAAATGTGCAAATGTGCTTTTCCGAGGTGGACAACCTTAATGACATTGACTGTACTGTTCGATCATTTCGCTGTAATTCGGTCGGCGTCAAAAGGAAGTGTACACAACAGGATGCATGTCAGATGTGAGATTGTACGCAAGTCATTTAATTTGACCCCTTATCATCAACAATCAATCAAAGCCAATGTTATACCCTGCGAAACCCATAAAAATGGTTTTTAACAATCTTGTCATCATGTGACATTTCACCCTTTCCGTGACAAATACGTGCATGCAGTTACTATATATAACCACAGTAACGCCTTCAAGTACTCTACGTTCAGTTAGTAGGTCGTGCAGTAATAATATACACGAGCGACGCGATGGAGGCCAGGTTAATGGAGGACTTAGCAAATATTGCCTTGCTTACTCAAGACAAAGCAAAGAAAGTAACTTTGAAGAATTCCTTCCATCACAGCGCACATAGGAAACTTTGCAACAGTCTGGACATAGAGAGGAAAGATGTGGATTACAACTATCGCAAAACAAAACGAGAACTTGATATTCGCTTGAAAAGACATGCTCAGGACTCCTTGAGTTTCGAGGAGCTCAAGGATCTGCATAAATATGTCGAAGATGGCAGAGATGAACAAGAGTTTTGTAATAGTTTTTGGTCTGCTAGAAAACTGAGAAGTAGCTCTACGTCTTCAGTTGCTTCATCGCTATCAAACCATACGTCAGCTGCCGCTGGTTCTAGAAACGCGAAACGAAATGGAGAAAGGCAAGGGAGGGAAGGATTAGCGCACAGTGACAATGTAACAAAACAAGAACCAGAGAACTTGAAATGCATGGATAAAGTTAGTGGTGAAAATTATGACCAGAATAACAACTTCATTGAAGAAAAATTCAGTAGAAAGGAAAAGATAGCAGCTTTTGATCATATGGAATGCACAGGAAATCGAGGTGATGCAAAAGGTGAAAATTATTGTACAACAATGAAAACCAATTGTCTTAAGATAAGGCAAGCAAAACAAAAAGGAAACAACGACCTATCTATTACCGCATCGAGACTAAACAAGCTCAGCCCAATACCGCAGGAGTTAGATGGCGAAAATCAAGAAGTGGATAAAACGCCACAGACCGAACAGTTTTACGATCCGACAGAACTAAAAACATCTGGTGCACAAATTAAGGGCCCGATAAAAAATGTGACATTGGGTTTGAAAAACCAGCATATGGACGAGCAGACCGAGTATGGCCTCATGCAGCGCAGTTGTTCATGGGAGAAAGAAACAAGGCGGGGAAAAATAGCAAAATATGTTGGTCCTAAGAGGAAGAGTTCCTTTGAGCTTCCACGTTTTCCTGAAAGACGAGGAAGTGTGGATGTAGTGGGATTAGAGAATGCCTCGAAACCACAAAGGCGTCTGAGAACACACAGTCTGGATTTATCTCAAGCAAAAGATGCATTTGACCCTTTGAAAGTTTTGGGTAGGAAAATATCTGCCAGGGGCGCTGATGGTGGAGAACAACTGACAGACGTTCTAGTAGATTCGGAGATTCAACGGCGATCTACCATCAAAGTCTATTCGGAAGAACCATTCTATGTTCGTCGAAAAAAGTCACTGACAAGAAGAATTAGCTGGCAGTCGACTAAAATACCACCAGAAACTTCCAAAGACCTATCAGATCAAGACAACGAAACGGCCGAGAAAGCTTGTGATGTACCTGAAACTCCGTTGATGGATCTGTTTCCACCTATCAAACTACCAAGCATTTACTCACAACAACATAACACATCACAGAAAAAAGTGAAAGATCAGCAACTAGCACAAAAAAAGCCAGTCGAAGCAGCTAAGTCATGCGCAACTTACAGAGAGGTTGAAGGACTGTCGTTACTTACGGATTCCAATCAAACAATAATGAAGTTATACACATATATATAGCATTGATATTTGTAGATGTTATTTATGTAAGGTTTTGATTCCAGTGATCTGTGCCCAAAAATACCGCCGGCAGCGATTGACTGAGGAAGAAACGCGCAATGAAGTTATATTAATTGTCGCTCGTACTCTGACGTGCAAAATTGGTTTATTAACTTGCAACTTGTCTCAGTTGATTAGCTTTGCACAATTTGTAAATTAAAATATATGAAATAGAAGCATTTGTTCCTTACAATGCCGGTAAATACCAGAAGACCATACCCAGGGGGCGGATCCAGGATTTTGCCAGGGGGTGGGTTCGAATTAGGAACTTGTTGCAGCCATAATATAAATTCTAATTATTGAAGGACTCTTTCATTTAGGGGGTTCGATTACACTCCTCCTAGATCCGCCACAGCATACCAGATGCGCGCGCCAAGCAGTTCAAGAATCTGGAAATTTGCAGACAGGCCGTGAACTGATGCACTTAGACTATAGACAAAGTTTTATGCTATATATAGTGCTCTTAAGGAAAGAAGGAACTGAAAAGAAAGAAGGGAACTAAAAGGAATGGATGTAAGATGAAGGGATGGTCAGATAAACGACAATAACCTTCATTACAAACAAAAATGATAAAAACGAACAAGCATCACATAACTGACATAGGACCGGCAGTCCGTTTGTTTTCTTATCAGTTTTATCTCAAGATCTGGCATTTCAGTTCAAATGAATGAATTATCTATTGAATTAATCTTTAGAAAATACAAGTACACGCCTTCTCTTCCATGGCTGGAAATGACCTGTATCTATGTCATCACACTGCACAGTTTACGCATTGATCACAATCTATCTACATTGTTTGATATCACTTTGTCAACTACAACAATAGAACATAACATAAAATAAAATAAGGTTAAAATTAGGTTCACATTAATATGGTTCATTAATTGATAGATATAGATAAATCGATATGTGCGTGACGCGATTTCTAGACTAAAGGAACAATAATTGCAATCACGGGAATGCAGTGAAACACTTAGGCCTAGTCCAAACGCCGTACTTTCCGCCAAGAGCCGCTTTAAAAGAAGCCGCCTCATTCTCTATTGTTTGAAATGAGAACGGCTCATGATTAGCACGACTTCTGAACTAGGCCTTACTGTACACTCAACACTGATACACGTATGTCTCAATAAGGATTAAAACAGAGTATTAGATATTTAACCTTGGCCTTTTGTCGTAACATTGTGGCCAAGTGGCGCCTGATGACGGTTTTGGAGAAGGCTTCGGACACGGAAAGGCAAACCAATGTTAATTAAGGCGTGGTCACTGGAACGACAGAGCATTTCAGGTACATGTTTCTGTGCAATCGTTGAAAATACCGTTAATAATTTCCGCCTTGTATAGGATTCTATTGTGACAATCGGCTTAGGCTTCTCCCAACATTGTGTGGGGGAATCTAGGGGACAAAGTGGCACAGTATTTGTGCAGATTGTAGATTTGAAGGCATGTTTAGATGGTCTTAATTACTCGTCGCGGGCTGCCTGTGACAATCGCTAAATTAGCTCTGTGCTACGCCGCTGATCGAAACACTTCAGACTTGGATGAAAGCAGAACATTCACAAACAAGCAGAACTAATTTAAGGCTTTGAATTCTATGAAGACGACAATATTTATTGACGTTTTGAATGTCCAACAACTAACTTTACAAAATATACTTGATCATTGAACTCGCACCAATGTGTAACGCCATCCAATGTGTAACGCCATCCAATGTGTAACGCCATACAAATACAACAAACTTGGTTTATAGATATGTAAAATTACAAGTATGTACAATCTGTTCGGGTCATTTGTTATAAAATTAATATACACTAACTTAATGTACACTATGTGTATTTGTGCAATAACCATGGGCGTGTTCGTATGTAACTATATATTATACACTACATGTATCCTGTAGTCTAAACTAAACCTTCCTCTCTGCTGCAGAAACTGAGGGCCATTTCCTGAAGGTCGTTCATTGTTCTATGCGAAATGTCAGCAAAATGCATAATTTCACAAAGTTGTCCCAGGACAATTAATCAAGGCATTTGAAGAGGTTAATAAGTTCTAAGTACGTTAGACCACGCCCACATATAAACACCGTACAACCGGTACCCATTAGATCGGCGCACTCATTTCATAACTCTCCGCCTCATCTCTGAAGTGGTCAATTAAGTTGTTGATTTCTGCTACACGGTCTCTATTTCTTTTCACTTCCGTGTTGTGGATGCTTTCCAGTGATGTCTGCATCGTAGTGTTGGCTCGTGTGACCATTTCGTCCTCCTGTATGGGATGACAGAAAAACGCGACAGTGAGAATAAATAAAATAGGGATGAGAATTCAGTCAAAATGAGAAGACAGTAGAACCATCTCCAACACTCAAGGACTCCAACACTCAAGGACTCCAACACTCAAGGACTCCAACACTCAAGGACTCCAACACTCAAGGACTCCAACACTCAAGGACTCCAACACTCAAGGACTCCAACACTCAAGGACTCCAACACTCAAGGACTCCAACACTCAAGGACTCCAACACTCAAGGACTCCAACACTCAAGGACTCCAACACTCAAGGACTCCAACACTCAAGGACTCCAACACTCAAGGACTCCAACACTCAAGGACTCCAACACTCAAGGACTCCAACACTCAAGGACTCCAACACTCAAGGACTCCAACACTCAAGGACTCCAACACTCAAGGACAAATGAGAAAAATAGTTCAATATAGCGGCGGTTCGAAACAGCGAAGTCAAAATCCAAATAAGGGATGTATAGCGAAGTCAAAATCCATATAAGGGATGTACATTTCTGTTCAATATAGCAGGGGTTCGATATAGCGGGGATTCGATATAGCGGGGGTTCGAAATAGCGTTCGAAATAGCGGGGGTTCGAAATAGCGGGGGTTCGATAAAGCAGGAGTTCGATAAAGCAGGGGTTCGATATAGCAGGGGTTCGATATAGCGGGGGTTCGATAAAGCAGGGGTTCGATATAGCGGGGGTTCGATATAGCGGGGGGGTTCGAAATAGCGGGGGTTCGATAAGCAAAGGTTCGATATAGCGGGGGTTCGATATAGCAGGGGTTCGATATAGCGGGGGTTCGATATAGCGGGGGTTCGATATAGCGGGGGTTCGAAATAGCGGGGGTTCGATAAAGCAAAGGTTCGATATAGCGGGGGTTCGATATAGCAGGGGTTCGATATAGCGGGGGTTCGATATAGCGGGGGTTCGATATAGCGGGGGTTCGATATAGCAGGGGTTCGATATAGCGGGGGTTCGATATAGCAGGGGTTCGATATAGCGGGGGTTCGATATAGCAGGGGTTCGATATAGCGGGGGTTCGATATAGCGGGGGTTCGATATAGCGGGGGTTCGACATAGCGGGGGTTCGATAAAGCAGGGGTTCGAAATAGCGGGGGTTTCGAATATAGCAAAGGTTCGATAAAGCAGGAGTTCGATATAGCGGGGGTTCGATATAGCAGGGGTTCGATATAGCGGGGGTTCGATATAGCGGGGTTTCGATAAAGCAGGAGTTCGATATAGCAGGGGTTCGATAAAGCAGGGGTTCGATATAGCAGGGGTTCGATATAGCGGGGGTTCGATATAGCAGGGGTTCGATTTAGCGGGGGTTCGATATAGCAGGGGTTCGATATAGCGGGGGTTCGATATAGCGGGGGTTCGATATAGCGGGGGTTCGATATAGCAGGGGTTCGATATAGCGGGGGTTCGATATAGCGGGGGTTCGATATAGCGGGGGTTCGATATAGCAAAGGTTCGATAAAGCAGGGGTTCGATATAGCGGGGGTTCGATATAGCAGGGTTCGATATAAGCAGGGGTTCGATATAGCGGGGGTTCGATATAGCGGGGGTTCGATATAGCAGGGGTTCGATATAGCAGGGGTTCGATATAGCGGGGGTTCGATATAGCGGGGGTTCGATATAGCGGGGGTTCGATATAGCGGGGGTTCGATATAGCAGGGGTTCGATATAGCGGGGGTTCGATATAGCGGGGGTTCGATATAGCGGGGGTTCGATATAGCGGGGGTTCGATATAGCGGGGGTTCGATATAGCAGGGGTTCGATATAGCGGGGTTCGATATAGCGGGGGTTCGATATAGCGGGGGTTCGATATAGCGGGGGTTCGATATAGCAGGGGTTCGATATAGCGGGGGTTCGATATAGCGGGGGTTCGATATAGCAGGGGTTCGATATAGGGGTTCGATATAGCGGGGGTTCGATATAGCGGGGTTCGATATAGCGGGGGTTCGATATAGCAGGGGTTCGATAAAGCAGGGGTTCGATATAGCAGGGGTTCGATATAGCGGGGGTTCGATATAGCGATATAGGGGTTCGATATAGCAGGGGTTCGATATAGCGGGGTTCGATATAGCGGGGGTTCGATATAGCAGGGGTTCGATATAGCGGGGGTTCGATATAGCGGGGGTTCGATATAGCAGGGGTTCGATATAGCGGGGGTTCGATATAGCAGGGTTTCGATAAAGCAGGGTTCGATATAGCGGGGGTTCGATATAGCAGGGGTTCGATAAAGCAGGGGTTCGATATAGCGGGGGTTCGATATAGCGGGGGTTCGATAAGCGGGGGGTTCGATATAGCAGGGGTTCGATAGCGCAGGGGTTCGATATAGCGGGGGTTCGATATAGCGGGGGTTCGATATAGCGGGGGTTCGATATAGCGGGGGTTCGATATAGCGGGGGTTCGATAAAGCAGGGGTTCGATATAGCGGGGGTTCGATATAGCGGGGGTTCGATATAGCGGGGGTTCGATATAGCGGGGTTTCGATATAGCGGGGGTTCGATATAGCGGGGGTTCGATATAGCAGGGGTTCGATAAAGCAGGGGTTCGATATAGCGGGGGTTCGATATAGCAGGGGTTCGATATAGCGGGGGTTCGATATAGCAGGGGTTCGATAAAGCAGGGGTTCGATATAGCAGGGGTTCGATATAGGGGGGGTTCGATATAGCAGGGGTTCGATATAGCAGGGGTTCGATATAGCGGCGGGGTTTCGATTCGATAAAGCAGGGGTTCGATATAGCGGGGGGTTCGATATAGCGGGGTTCGATATAGCGGGGGTTCGATATAGCGGGGGTTCGATATAGCGGGGGTTCGATATAGCAGGGGTTCGATATAGCAGGGGTTCGATATAGCAGGGGGGTTTCGATAAAGCAGGGGTTCGATAAAGCAGGGGTTCGATATAGGGTTTCGATATAGCGGTCAGTTCGATATAGCGGGGGTTCGATATAGCGGGGGTTCGATATAGCAGGGGTTCGATATAGCAGGGGTTCGATATAGCAGGGGGAGATAGCGGGCTCTACTACTGTACAGTACGAAAACATAACGCAGAGGGTTCGCCGTCTGACCTTGTTTCGATCCTTAGTAAGGGGTTCGTGAGAAGCACTGACGGCATTCGATTATAGTATCCTTGTCCACAAACAATGTAGATTAAAAACAAGGTTAACAATTGACTGAAAAACTATACCGATATAAGCGGGGGTTCGGCACAGACAGGGGTGCTCGAAAATAAAAGTTGCCCCAAAAAACCCTCAAAAGTAGCTCAAAAGTTCTCATATAGCAAAAGGTTCGATATAGCAGGGGTTCGAGATAGCGGGCTCTACTACTGTACAGTACTAGAAAATTTAACGAAAGACGCCGTGATAAAGAATCAAGTTTCTCAATCAACAGCTTCAAAAGATAAGCAATGTTCTAAACACCATATTGCATAATTATACTGAATCAATATGATTAAAAAGCACTGACCGCCATTTTGTTGGCTTAGCAACATAGTGAGTATCATCCATTTCCATTGGCTGTCTGGCTGACTAGAGATGTCAACAATGTTTTCAATTGAATTGGGAGTTTAAAAAACATACGTTATACAATAATAGCTGCTACTATTTTCGAAAAAAACTATACCAAATAAGAGGCTGACTGAGGCTCTTTAAGAAGTCCAAGCAGTAGCAGTGAACATTTTTTCAGGTTCCGTAATCTCTGCCCCGTTTTCTCTAGCAATTTGAATAGGGTCTTCGCTTCTTGCATGGCTTCCGCCATGTAGCCCGGAAGCTGCTATATTTGGAATATTAACACAGGATACCCAACGAGCAACGAGACATATATATGGAAGATACACCACAGGACACCCAACGAGACATCCATATATGATACACCACAGAAAATCGTGCTTATAGCAAGATTTTTCGTTCGGTGTTTGATTTGAAATGGCAAAATATATCAAAAATTGTCAGGTAAAAGTTGCTCGGAAATCGGAATTGAAAAAGTTGCTCAAAATTGAATAAGTTGCTCAAAAGTTGCGAGCAGAATCTGTCTGTGCCTAGTAACAAGGTCATTCATCGGTCTAAATGTAGCCTGCGTGGCGGCCAATAAGGTAGGGATCGGAGGGACTATCGGAGGGACTATCGGAGGGACTATCGGAGGGACTATCGGAGGGACTATCGGAGGGACTATCGGAGGGACTATCGGAGGGACTATCGGAGGGACTGGGAGGCCCTTCGATGTTTGGGCCGCCACGCAGGCTAGTCTAGATGGTATAGATATGAGATACGTTAAAGTGCATATCAGGGATATGAGTTTCTTTTGAAAATCGATTACATATGAAGTGAATAGTGGGATGGTTCAGTATTTTGTGATTTGAGCTTCGTATTTGCGAGTTATAAAGGTTTGAAATCGTGATATGCTAATTCGGTGACGTCAACGCAGGCATCATTTAATATACAAAAGCGCCCCTTTGCAAATTACTGACATTTTAATCTGGCAAAAAGTTATTCTACAACTTATGTAAATGATGTTAAACTTTTTTTTCTATTTTAGAAAAGAATGCTACTTGAAAAAATATAAATAAGTTACGGCAAATGCCTGCGTTGACGTCACCTAATTAGCATATCACGATTTCAAACCTTCATAACTCGCAAATGTGAAGCTCAAATCACAAAATACTAAACCATCCCACTATTCACTTCATATGTAATCGATTTTCAAAAGAAACTCATATCCCTGATATGCACTTTAACGATCTGAAATCATCCAAAAGTATTTTCTTTGAAGAAGCAAATTTCGCGTTGTCCACAATGCCTCAGGCCGGCGTGGCCAAATTTGGAACATACTTTTGACCAATGCGCAGAGTTGCTAGGGCCTTCTTTATTCTCAGAACAAGAAATTAAAGCTTTTTTGTCATCAATTTAACCATTTTCAGGAGCCCCTGCCATTTTACTATAATTTGAAGTCCAAGACAACCAAGAAACCAAGAAACCAAGTACTGACCATTCTCAGGTCGTCAGGCAAATCTTCTGACAGCTCATTCTTCATGAGTTTCTCCAGTGTTACAACACACATGTCAGCCACTTTCTCGTTATGCACGTTTTCTAATTCACGAAGTTGCGTCGTCGTGACAGACAGTCAAGGAAACAATGACGTCATTAGCGAGTGATGGTACATTTGTACATATATGATGGTGATGGGATGATACTAATAATAATGATACTAATAATAAGTATAGGAAATCGCATCGACACGAGTGCAATTCGGGATTTATGGGCACGAATGATGCGACGAGTGCAATTTGAGGATGAGTCAACCATAAATCCCGAGTTGCACGAGCAGCTCAGTTATGTGTTTTTTTATCATATACCCAGCAAACTTTCCCTAACTCAACAGCGCACGACTCTTCTCAGTGAAGCATACAAATGGTTTCCAAAAATATGATTGTTTTATTGAAGTACTGACTTCGACTGACAAAAGTCTTTTATGATATAATGTTTGTAGTCGTGTTCTTTCTGGTACCAGTCGAGTGCTGCAAGCATAGTTTTAAGACTTTCCGGTTCTCATTCCCATATTTGGTACAGTACGTATTTCTGCGTAAATTTCTACAATGTTTTGTCAAGAGTTTCGGACTCGTAATCCTCCAATTTGGGGTTAAAAATGTGTTTCTTGTGCCCAGTCTTGCCATACATTTATCCAAGTTTGTGTTGCTCGTTTGGCGTTTGTATTTATTACATTTTCTTTAAGTTTCTCAACGATGTTTTCGTTTACTTCCGCAAAGCGGCTGTCAGCCATTTTTGTTCTCAAAATTAGCGCTTCCTTGTCGTTGCCATGGTAATGTCCGTATACCACTCTGTATGGAGATTTGCACTCAATTGAAGAAATAGAAAACGTGCGTGCGTGCTCTGTGTAGTTATAGAGCACGCGGGTACTGATCAGAACACGAGAGAAGTTTCAATTATGATATATACTGTACATATAAGCTATTGCTGGATCATGTTGATGGCTATTCTTGCTACTGTAGATGATTATAATGATGCTAAAGCATTAATAAGCAACCAGACAAAAGGATATAGTCCCTGAACATGTTCCACGAATGACGTCACCATATCGGCCATACTTCTCTCAAAGTCTTTAATAGTTTCCTACATGAAAACGATAATAAACTACAGTGAAACCTCGTTATATTGTGGACACTCCCGGGGGGAGGGGGTACTCTGGATATTTTTGGGTAGGAGTGTGCCACGGACACCTCAAAACCCTGACCCTATTCCAGATCTAAAAATGCGATTTTCCATACCCTATCCCAGACCTAAGCTCACAATTCTATACCCTATTCCAGACCTAACCTAAAAATGTTCAAACAGTCCGTCAGTATAAAACATTGTTTCTGTGGCTGTTTTATTTGGTGAACAGTAGGTTGTAACAGACTATGATAATTAAAGCTGGTGTAGTTGGGTGTGTACTTACGTCATTGTGAAAACCATACCCTATCCCAGACCAAAAAGGCACCCTATCCCAGACTAAAAGGGCAAATACGATACCCTATCCCAGACCTAAGGAGCTCAAAAACCATACCCTATCCCACGGCACATACCTGTATAGCATATATAGGGGGAAGTACACCCCCCCCCCCCCCCCCCCCCCCCCGGGTAACACTAGAGGACCATGTGAGTGTCAGGGACCATAAGTAATGTCTATAATTATGAGATATCCATAAAGTGGGGTACAACTGACCTCTAGTTGATCCACTAACTGCATCTCCAGACCCATCAACGAGTCCCATAACTTTGCTATCTTATCTACAATCTCTTTCATCATACTCTCTAGAAAAGTGACATCACTAGTATTTGAATAGTCAATCAGAGCCTACAAAGTAATATTGACAGATCAGTTATCTTGTTCCCAGTCCCCTCTCTTGTACATTTAACACAGGTATACCAACATGTCATGACAGAGTAAATATAAGTTTATAGAGCTGCCATTATTCACCTTCTTTTTAAAGTCAATGTATTTCTGTATATATGCAACACCATCTTTCTTATTCTCTGCCAGCGCCTCGTCCATGCTTGTAAAAAAGCTCTTGATGTCTTCCTTGCGTTTTGTGCATTCTTTCAGTCCAAACTCAAATATGTCCCGACATATAGCCACAAAACGTTCTTTGAAAGTAAGATATGTTAAGGACCAATTTGTTACAACAAAATAAAATAATGAGAAAATGAAAATAGGATAGATGGAAAAAAGAAAGGAAGAAATGGGGGTATTTATATTTATATGTTGTTTTTTTTCTTCTCTCCTTATTTCTGATTTAAACCCTGATTGGGATGAGGTAATAATTATAAAGTTTACATTACATTAGAAGGAAGGCAGGAAGGAGGGAAGATGGAAGGATAAGAGGAATGAATGAAAAAGGGAAGGAAGAAGTGAAAGGAAGGCTGAAGGATAGTGAGTAATAATCGACGATATCCTGACACCCATCTGTCGATTTAAAGGATATGCAGAAATAACTTCATCCATGCCAGGAAGAGTTGATAACTTAGCTCCATCAGGGTCATCACTGTACATGGAGTCAAACAAATTGGCTGAGTCCAAATCCTCTACATAGGCATCCTACAACAATCAGTATACACTATGGTCAGTTTATAATGCATTACATCATTAGACTCGTTGGGGTTCTTGTGTGGTTATCAGGCAATGGTTTTATGGTAACCATTATACTAAATACTATTTTGCTTTTTTTATACATTCAATGTAAATAATCATCATCACAAGTGTCTTTCTAGGGGTGTCGAATGGTCCCGCAAAAAGTCAGAGTCTTGCAAAATTTTGGTCAAATTTTGCAGGTCTTGAAGTCTCATTTTTTTCACAAAAAAAACATCTCAGAGTCGAATATTGAAAACAAAGGAAATCAGTGAAAAAGCTTCTCGGGCTCACAAAAAAGTGACTTGTCTCAGAGTCTCACAAAGTCTCGCCTTGACCATTCGATTCCCTTCTTTCTTATTCTGTCAATCAGCATCATCATGCCATGTCCATGATTACACAGCATGATAATAATATACAACCACCATTTACCTTGTGTAGCAGTCTTTCATTTTCCCTGTCTTTTGTTTCTGCATGTTTTCTCAAAGCCACTGTCTCATCATGCACAAGCTCTTCAATAGAGTACATATATTTCTCTGTTGCCACTTCTCTAGCTGTGCTATCAACTAGTCTAAAATCCAGATACACTAACTCTGGTAGATGAGCTATCACATACTCTTTGTAACTAACATCTTCGCAGAATGGGTTGGAGCTCAGATTCAGTGTGCGTAGATTTTTGAATCGTCTTAGATAAAGCACCTAGTAAGATAATTAATACACAAAGACATATAAAATATCCACTGTATATAATCATTACTACAAACAGTTGAATAATATAAAGCCAATGCAAAGCAAATGTACAGTTTGATCAAAAACTATATTCTCCTACCCTTAAAATCCCCCCTCCCCCAGGGATCAAAAACTATATTCTCCTACCCTTAAAATCCTCCCTCCCCCAGGGTTAAAATGAATGTCTGGGAGAATTTAGATGTTCAACCTAGTTTCAGTAAAACAGTAAATACTCACATTATCCAGTTGCTTGAGGCTGTTATTACCGATAGAAAACACATGCAGCGCTACTAGACTGTCCATGTTTTCTATCTTTGATATTCTGTTGTTGTAGAGGGTTAAATCTTTTAATTTTGTGATTTTGTTCAGCCCCTCTAACACCTCAATATTGTTGAAGGATAGATCTACAAAGATAGAGAAGTGTGTGAATCACTACCAATAATATTTAATAAACAATAATAATATAAATGAGCGTATACTTGGGCATTATGACAAGTACAAATGTAGATCTATATCTTTGCTCACCAACACACACCATTGGTAGAACAAACCAAAGCTATCTCAAAATTGACAGACGAAGAGACTATAGAGTCATTCTTCCGTGACAATCTCCGATACTTGACCCTGATTTTTGATCATACGTCCAATACACGTTATGACAATGACAATTGCGTGACGAGGGAATCAGTACATACTTGGTACGTCTTGAGGTTGCATAGGTCAGATGGTTCTGATAACGCCCTTCGTTTGTTCGTTGTAATTGAAGGCACGTTTGTTTTTGTACTATTTTCAGTCAATCATGCTTCTTCGATACAATATCATTTCTGGCGCCAGTAATCATGAAACTCTATATGATCAAATACTTCGCATTTTATGTACCGATACGATCTAATTGACCACGTTTTCAGCCAATCGAAACCCTGAAACATACATTCCTGGCATTTTGTGTACAATGGGGAAAAAATAAAAATAAATAAGAAAGTGTATTTAATAACTCTGGCTTCCTCCGGAAGTGCCCGAGTAATAATGGGGCTCCCAAAACTGTGCAAAATGGCACAACGTTTCTCACCTAACCACTCAAGATTGACAAGCAAATCCAATCCTTCAATCTTCTCTATTATATTATTATCCAGTTGTAATCTTGTTAGGTTCACAAAGCTCCATAGGTTATCAATTTTCAATATATCTGAGGAAATAAAATAATATTGATCATTGCTCAATGTAAGCTTACATTAATTTTACATGTAAGCTTAACTTTATACATCAGTCATGTGAAGAAGAAGAAACGTTGAAGGAGAAATGCTATTCAATATCTGTACAATAGACGTTATTATTATTGTTTAAATACATCTGTTATGCTTCCAAAATATTCCAACATTCTGTAATACGTTGAATAGTAAGCTTCAGTAAAGTTGTTTACGTACTTTTAAAATCAAGTCTCAACGACAGCACATCACGAAAGTCAATGCCTTCTTGTTTAGCAAGTCTTCCTGCCTCTCCTCTTGGTCCTTGTTCCTCTACGGCTTGCTTGAGCATAAGCTCATCAATGACAGAAGGCTCGATGGTGTCGTAAAGACGGCTCATCTTGATAAAACCTAGAAATTCCACATAAATACAAGAAAAACACGAAGAAAAGTGCAAACCTTTCAAGACTACTGTGTTGTCTAGACAACAGACCGAGTAAGTCTGGGAACAATAGTCGTACCGCTGACAACACGTACTGCAGGCTTCCCACAAGCCTTTTCGTTCTGTTTTCCAAGCGCGAAAAGAGTCTTGGGATTCCAATGTGTAAAGTAGAAAATATTTAAAAATTGGTGTAATTTATTGTAAAAATATAGTCCAAAATGATGGAATATGAGTATGAAATAGACCCAAGGTAACTATAGATGTATTATTCTTTATACTGAGTGATTTTTAGAACGATCCATGATTTACAACTGTGTGTTTTCGTCATCTCAAGGGGTCTTCAAGGTAAACCTGGTTCTGTTTCGCTAAAGAAAGACAAACAGAACCTTATCGGTATTAGTATCGGTGGTGGAGCCCCGTTATGTCCTTGTTTATACGTTGTTCAAGTCTTTGACAATACACCAGCCTCTAAGGAAGGGACTTTGCAAGCTGGTGACGAGATCGTCGGAGTTAATGGCAAATCTTTGAGAGGAAAGACGAAAGTCGACGTGGCTCGAGCCATCCAAGCAGTGAAGGTATGCAAAGATTAGAACAGATTTTATATAATGCATGTAATATTTATCTCTCTCATTTGTCCTTTTCTTTAATAACATTCTTACCATTGTGTTCAAGAGTTGTATTTTATTATATGAATTTCAATGGTTGATGAATCTGATTATTTATTGATTTATTTATTTGTTTAAGCTTATGGATTTTGATGTTTTGATCACAATTTTGTGTGGATTTTTCACGATTTCTTTTGTATTTTTCTTTAAATAGGAAGAAGTCATCATCAATTATGTGAAACTCCATGCTGATCCTAAAGAAGGAAAAACCCTTGACATTGGTAAGTACAACTGTAAGTAAACAACTGAGTCAGTAAAAGGACACTCATTTAAAATTCCATTTTTGTTTTTCAGTCATGAAGAAAATGAAACATCGCATGGTGGAAAACATGAGTTCTTCTACAGCTGATGCATTGGGATTAAGTCGAGCCATTCTTTGTAATGGTAAGAAGAAAGTGAAGAATCTTTACAAACATGTTATATAGGACATGATCGAATGCTCCCAGATGTTAGCAGAGACAGATTGAACATTTTTTGTTCCATCCTCCCCTCCCCCTTCAAAAAACAATGGCCTGTCGCTAAATGCTTTTTTGATGATTATTGATGATGATTACTGATTATGATATTTTGACATGTTTCAGATGGCCTTGTCAAAAAACTTGAAGAACTTGAACAGAATTCCAATGTTTACAAAGGTTAGATGCTTACTGTAGTACTACACTGTACACGAAGCAAGGCCACCCAAAGCAAACAAACTTGTGTACTAAGTTGCAAGTTTAGTAAATATCTTTCTATCAAGATAACATATTTATAAATATGTTTGTTACCATTGTTAGGTCTAGTGGATCATGTACGGCAGTATCTACACAGTTTCTGGCAGCTTTCACAAACACACAAAGGTGACTAACTCATGTGTAGACCATTCCCATGCATCCGTTCATTTCTCAATACTGATATGATTGTATTTACAGAGCTTGGAGATATCTTTGCATCAGTCGGGGTGAGAGAACTACAGCCTAATGCTAGTGAAGCTTTTGCAATCTTTAGTGAAGCTCACAGGTTGGTACTTTTAACCATTAGATGTTCATAGATTATATTGAACTTGTATTTACTATATGACTGCAAATAAAGTAATGGTTACAAACGTATTTTTCAGGAATTTTGAAAAATTAGGAATGGATTTTCTCAAGACGGTGAAGCCTATGCTGACAGATCTAAACACATATCTATGCAAGGTAAGGAAACAATGGTTACAAGATGATATTGACTTAAGAGTACAGCATTTTATCAATGTATTGTGTGTTTGTTTTGTAGGCTATTCCCGATACTAGATTAACTATTAGAAAATATGCTGATGCTAAGTTTGAATATTTGGTGAGTACAGTATGTTTGTATTACATCAAAATGATGATGATTGTGATGATGATCACAGATGATGGTGATCATGATGATTAGTAATGATAGATGGTTGGTTTGTTAGTGTTGATGATTGATCATGATGATGGTGATGACTAGTGATGATTATGGTGATGATCATGGCAATGATAGTGGTGATGATTGTGATGATGATTTATGGTGGTGATGATCATGGCGATGATTAGTGGTGATGATTGATGTTGATGATTGTGATGATGATTGATGATGATTTATGGTGGTGATTATGATAATAGCGTTGATGACCAAGATGAAAACTACTATTAGATCTACATGTACATGTAGGGTTATTCTTACAATGTCTTGCTTCCTAGTCATATTGCCTAAAAGTCAAGGAAATGGATGATGAGGAATATGCTTATGCAGTAAGTGTAATATACAACTTCATGCGACTTACTGTTCCTATAACACTTTTTTATACTTCTCATTTATTTCTTTTCCAGGCCCTTCACGAATCACTCTATAGAGTGGAAACTGGGAACTATGATTACAGGTACAGTAAAGTCACATTACATGCTATAGTTTGATGGCTGCTTTGTGCATTATTCATTACTCTATTGCAACTAAGTGTATTTACATCATAGTTATATATTTGTACAACATGTCAATTAATGATAAAATTATTGTCAATGAACCATCATGTTTGTATTTGTAGGGTTGTACTGAGATGTCGACAACTTGCAAGAGAGAGATTTGCCAAACTCAGGCAAGATGTGCTTATCAAACTAGAGTTACTGGACCAAAAACATGGTATGATAGTAATAATATGTGTTGTAAATGTTATTTGTAGTCTGTGGAACAATAGTGCTACAATGTATCAGCAAACTTGGTTTGTAAAGAACTTCTATTAATAATTACAATTTATATTTCAAAAAAGTGTTTATCAAATTAGTTCATCCTTTCTTTCCCTAATTCTATGTCTCCATTTAGCAGGTGTCTTCAGCAGTAGAAATTGCCCTTTACATGTTATTTCTCTCTTACAGTACAAGACATTGTCGTTCAGCTTCAACGCTTCGTGTCAGCTGTGGCCTCCTACCATAACGAGTCATACTCTGTACTAAAGGATGCTAACGTCTTTCCTATTGAGGTAGACTTGACACGGGGAGCTCTTGGAAGTACACTTAAATGATCCTTAGAAGTAGTTATTGTATATTTATTATGCTAGAGTACAGTTTGCGACACCCTCTGGTTCATTCCAACTTACAGAGTAGGAGACTGGAATAAGCTGTACTATCAATACATTGTACAGAGACATGGTGCTATCCAGACCATCAAATTCAATCGTATAAGTTTAGAAAAATACTGGTCAAGTACAGTTCTGTTCAGTAATGTCACACTAAGGTGTTGCTCTCGTGGAATCAGAAGTGAAATGCTAATTTCAATAAGTGTATTTTAACTAAAATGAAACCATAGTGACTCCTGTACAGGCCTCGGTTGTTCAAAGAGTGGATATTGCTAATTATCCAGTGGATAAGTTGATGCTGTTATCTAATAAATTTTTCCACTATCACTAATTCTTCACTAAGCCGCGGTATTGCAGAAACATGCAAATTAAGGAAATTGACACAATAAATTGACTGAGCTTGCATAATTTTCCGCAATACCGCACCTCACTCCAATTCTTCGAACAACTTGAGGGCCTGAGAGGAATCTAGAATATTTAATCGCTGGCATCAGTTAGCTTGTGGCTTGCTTTTTGCAGCCACTAAAAGGATGTACTTATATATAATGAAGGAGTAGGTGGCAAGCAAGGAATAAAATATAAACCAAATCAATCGTATTGAATTGATACAAGACCATTCCAGGCTTTTATATTCTATGGCGCAAGCTACTGCCGGGAAAATCGCGCGATCTGATTGGTTGTTTAGTGGGCAAGATTCTTTTGTCACGACAAAAATAGTAGGCTCAGTTTCCGTCGGGGTTTCGTGCGCCCGCGATACTCAGCCTCCTCGATTAAAAATGCCATATACTAGCTGTCTGCTAATATTAGTACCATAAACAACTTGATAACCTCGCTTGCTCGATCAGTACAGGAAAATATCAGACCTCGGTCGTTTTTGTACAAACCTCGATCGTCACGGCACGGTCTGTACTGCCAAGCCCACTGACCCTTACACACTCTTTATACTTGTCCGTGTTCTTCATATAGGCGCCGTCTACGTGAGAGAGGGGCAACGCTAGGGTAACTCTACATTTCGTTTAAATGATAAAACCTCAGGGCCGTACACAGCACAGGGGGGGGGGGGGGGGGGGGGGGGGGGGGGGGGGGGGGGGGGGGGGGGGGGGGGGGGGGGGGGGGGGGGGGGGGGGGGGGGGGGGTTGCCCTCCTAGCAAGGCGAAAAAGATACCGAAAAGTACTGAGAACTGTATTAATGTTTTGCTGTTAAATACGAACTGCCCCCCCCCCCCCCCCCCCCCCCCCTGAATGTTGGGTTATGTATGGCCCTGAACCTCCACATACATTTGATGCGTTGTGTGGCTAAAGTAGTTGCAAAAGTGTCGGTGAAGTTACGAACCAGCGTGTGTGTATATACATATTTCAATAAACATTGACCAAGACGAATTGTGGGTACGAGTAGTCTCCTTCGCAGCCGTTTTTAGTTCCATCACGATGTGAAGGAGACTAGGGTACGAGCTGCAGTTTTTTAATTTACCGGTACATACTGACATTTTGACACTGGCAATTTCATACGAATTATTGTAAACCACCCACACATTTTAACGTGAATGTGTTCATTGAGAACGAATCTTTTCAAAAACAATCGAATTTTCAATTCCAAAATGCCATTGCCGGCCTCGTTCTGATGTGACAGCGCGCGCTGATTTCGTTATGTCATTAGTTTATTTGTGACGTAATTTATTTATTGAAAATCGCGACAAAACAAAATGCGCTTGTCTCTTTGACAACTCAGCTGCCCTGTCATGTATCATCCCAATACACTGAACCATGCGCTAGAAACAATCGCTCGTCGAATGGTAAGACTAATCAAAGTATAAAGGTTCTATAAAATGCAACAAAAACTCCAATTTCAGAGTTTTTTTTGAAGCAGACTGTTGTATATTGAGGGGTCACAGGAGTGAATTACGTTGAATGTTGACAGTAAAATGGTATAAGAACTGAACACAATTATCGTTTTCCCATCTTAATGAATATAGCTACGTCTAGTGTAATCTTTTTCGCATCCGTTTTGGGTGTCGGTGCTCAAACACAACACAGTAAACGGACTGCCATTGATTGAATGATGGTATTTCTATTAGTACACTTTTGCACGACTACGATTCATTACACACACCGTAATTTTCGTATAGTTTTCTTTATGAAATTTCGGCCATGTCGTTTTCTTATTGTACGTAGTTTCTCTGTGTCAAAATTATCGCAAAGGAAGCAGCTGTCGAGTTATGCTAAATTCATTGATCTCAAAGGGGGAAAAAAAGAAAAAAAATACGTCGAAAATATTCGATGCAAATCCAGTCAAAAATACTTTTTTAAACATCAAAACTTTTTTTTGAAATGATATCGTTTGTCCTTCAAAGTTATTGCAAAATTAGATCATTTTCCGACTAGTCGGCAGCTGGAACTTCTGTGATAAACGTTTAGCTGCGGAAGAATAATTAATAGATCAACTGGTTGTAACCAATCAGAGTCGAGGATTTCGGTATATGTAAATTCTAGGTGGGTTATGCCTCATTCATAATTTAATATTCGATGTCTTTGCACTGATCTAGATGGAGAAATCTTCCTGAAGGTAGAGCTATCACAACTGACTACTAGACTTGAAACGACTCCAACAAAGAACCACCAAGACGCATCGATATGGAGAATCTAGACGAACATCATTCAAGCGTCGAACCTGAAAAAGAAACGCCATTTGAAACGGAAATGGAGCCGATGGAGGATTCAAGTGAAGATGAATGCCGATCACGGAATCGTAAAACACCACTGATTGAGATTGGAGGATTTCTGTCGTTAGCTGTTGTCACCTATACATTGTATACTACTATCATCACATCAGCTGAAGATATCCTTGCTTCAACTCATATCCCCACATCTTCTACCATCCTCTGCCTTAATACCCCATACTTCATAATGACTTTATTTATGCCATATTATGTGGACAAGGTTCCTCTAATGGCAAAAGCTGTAGCTTCAGCCATGCTATTCGCTCTGGCTCTAGTTCTTATTGCTTTGATTACAACTCCAGGTCTCAGGCTAATTGGTATCCTTGTCGCCTCTCTTGGTCTTGCCACGGCAGAAATTGGTTTTCTCTCAGCGACGTCACTGCATCAGGATATAACGATGCATGCATTTTCGACGGGGACAGGTCTTGGAGCGATAATCGGACCTGCGTTATACACAAGTATGTCATACTCATTAAATTATGTACCAGAAATGAAGCTCATCCTTATTTCCAAGGACGCGAATTCAATCTCACATATTTCTTTCGTTGAAATTGGTTGTCTATTCCATAATTTTATAATTGCAATTAGGATGACAAAACGGGAAATGAAACATTCTATAGCCAACAAAACAAATGAAAAATTCTACAAATTGTATATTCTCTTCTTTATTTTTAGCGGTAAAATCCTTAGGAATGTCAATAGAGTTTTTAGGCCAAATTGATTATGCAAAGTTTCTAAGTTTCATTTAGGAAATTATTTCGAGTAAAATGGGCTGCTTTTCTTTCTCGGCTTATGATCAAAGAAACCGAATTGACCAGTTTAATTTTACTAAGAAAATAAATTTCATTTTAGAAATTTTGCTTAATTCGTCAGCTAACTTTTCAGGAAAGCTAATAAAAGGGTTTTTCTATCAGTACCAAGTATTTACTTCGAAAATTTGAAGTAAAAAGGAAATTAAAATATGCCTATGATATATATTTGACATCACTTTTTTATGCGTCTGTATGTCCTCGTATTGACGATAAATTTCGTCATAACATTGTCAAAGTAGTGTGGATCATACTACTTTGACAATGTTATGACGAAATTTATCGTCAATAAGAGGACAGACGCATAAAAAAGTGATGTCAATTTTTTTTTTACAATAACAAAAATTATTCAAACATGTTTACACACCATCTTGTATTTCTCGATCTTACGAATTTCTTGACTATTTCGTGCAGTTCGTAGTCATTTAGTGTCGCAAAGCGAACGCTATCATTTACTTTCTGTTCGGATTCAACTTCTTCCAGAGACAAGCATAGTTTTTCATCTGAAATTTCCTCAAGAAATTCAACTTGGAACGAAGGAAAATCGTCCATTGATGAAATTTTTCTCCATCGATCTTCAGCTTTGTACGCGCCATTTTGTTTTTATCTGTCTGTCCTTGAAAATTAACCAATCAGCGCGCGAGAAATTTGTAAGTTATTGTAAAAAGTGAAATTTATCTTTTGCAGGAGTCTAGCTGCGTGCCGGATGTATCAGTTCATTATTAATAGCATGCAGTGTTTGTCTAAATTGTCGTTTTTCCTCCACAGTTATGACAACATTTGTGTGTGTCCATCCAAGCACAGCTCTTCTACTACTACTGTTTATCCTTCCTCTCTTTCCAATCATCTCTTGGTATGTAGCAAAGCACACGCAATTACGACCCGAGGAATCTGGAGACGGAGTAGAATACTCTCGTATAGGAGAAGACCCAACCGATCATACCGAGGTTCATCAAACATTGACGAGAGAGGAAAAGGTCCAAGCAGGAAAAGCACACATGCATCTTGCAGTACCGTTATTCTTTGGACTGATTGCCGATTACTTGACCATGCAAGGTGTAGTAACAACCATCGCCTTTGAAGACTCGCCCTTCGATCCTCGGGATCATTATCAATATTACACCATATCATTCTGGATTGGAGAACTACTAGGTCGCTCATATGGATTTGTACTCTCTTGGGGAAAACCCGACTGGACCGTTGTCACTCAGAAGACGTGGATTTTCACAACAATATTGGTTGTCAACGTGTTTTTCTTGATTCTTGCAAGCTTATACCGATTCCTACCGAGCTACGTAGTCGTCATGATGCTTACATTTGTTACTGGGTCCGCTGAAGGCGCTCTTTATCTGAACTCATTTGCAATGGCGGGAAGAAACATGAGCCCGCGTTACAAGGAATTTTCGCGCGCTTTCTTGACTACCGCTATACAAGGTGGTGTGATAGTCGCTGGTGTTACAGGTTTGTGGGTAGAACCAGCCTTGAAGGATCACTGCGCTCAAATAATCACTAACACAGAGTATTGCTTTACTAGATCTATGCATGGATGGAATGTTAGTACTTCTTGTATAACTTAAACCAACTTGAATTGTAATTTGGCTGACAAACTTTGTAGGGACATAAGAGGGTACAGGAAATCACGCTATGATTTCTCAACATCAGCTTGTAAATGCATGAATAAAAGCTAGGGGAAACACTTTCATATACTCTGAAATTTCGTTTGATGTTTCGTGGGTACTCCATAAATAAGTGGTATGCGTCGGGTTTTCGAGCAGCTTTGAAACGTCAGGGTGCGTTATAGGGTATGACTTGCACTGAAATAATCAAGGTTTAGAGGTCCGGGGGTACACCCCACCCTAAAGTATGGTTAGTACCCCCGGCCCCTGAGTTCATTCGTGGGCCGGGTATATTGGTGGTCACAATTATGCTAATCGAAGATAACTACTACTGTAAACCATGTTGATTGTTATATGTTTTCCTTTTTTCAGTATTTTCAAGTACAAATAGGTAGATGGTAATAAGATAATTGAGGGGAAATAAAATATTTCAGTTTGAAAAACGCTACCGTCGTTTTGTATCGTTGGGATGATCCTCGATGCTGCGCCAGCACTGAGCGGGAGATTAGCGTCATTTGGCAAGTAAATCTCCATATAAATATACTTTACTGCCTATTTGCAAACTAAGAACATTGCGATGAAGCAAATTCAAGTGGTTTTCACTAGCTCAAGGGCAAGCAAACGCGCAAGCACAAGAACTGTTATTTCATTATCAAAACAGGCCTGACATACAAGCGCAAGCAAAAGCATAAGGATCATGCTTGCACTTCTGCTTGCGCTTCTGCTTCTGCAGCTTGAGCTTCTGCTTGCGCTTCTGCTTGCACTTCTGCTTGCGCTTCTGCTTGCGAACAATGTTGGATCTGTTAAGCACAGGTAGCCCAACAATGTTGGATCTGTTAAGCACAGGTAGCCCAACAATGTTGGATCTGTTTTAAAGCAGATCACGCCCAACAATGTTGGATCTGTTAAGCACAGGTAGCCCAACAATGTTGGATCTGTTAAGCACAGGTAGCCCAACAATGTTGGATCTGTTAAGCAGATCACGCCCAACAATGTTGGATCTGTTAAGAAGATCACGCCCAACAATGTTGGATCTGTTAAGCACAGGTAGCCCAACAATGTTGGATCTGTTAAGCACAGGTAGCCCAACAATGTTGGATCTGTTAAGCACAGGTAGTCCAACAATGTTGGATCCGGTTTGCACACTTCCAACAACAACTGCCAACAATGGTTGGAAGCGCTTGCACAAAGTCTAGCTTTAGGCTAGTACTGTTCACTAAAGTGGTTGACACATATTGTGCAATTAAAGTGTATTGTTACCAGACTGGGAGCAGTGAGCTGGTGCTCAAAAGCGTCACAAAATGATTTTTTTTGAAAATACAAAATATGCAATTTCGTTGATGTAAAATTGTAGACAATAACGAAGAACATCAGAATCGATATTTTTCATTTATTATTATTAAAATAACATCCATTATCTTGGCCATCAATGGAATAATCCGCGTGTGGCCTGGTAACGAGTCTAAACACATCTTATTCTATTTGTGAAAAACTGCTATAAATTTTAGCATGATCATAAAATATTAGTGTTAAATACGAGAATTAAGGTAATTCCCTTGTTTTGCATTGCGCACGCTCAATTGCGCACGATTCTGAAGCTCGCGCGAGCTTGCGCACATTGGAGACCATTGGAAATCGTTAAATATTTAAAGTATAACTGACGTTTTTTCAAAAGAAATCGAAAACGAGAATGGTGGCCCCCATTTTTTTGAGTTCTTTAATAATCGGTGCTGCGTATTATATATCGAAATATGAAGGAACGTTTATTGGATAAATTTTCAAACATTTAGATGAGAATAGTTAAAGCTTACGATTTCTGGACGCACATACTTGCATGTTTCGTTAATATTTCAACAATCATAGTCATTCAATTACTTTGATTGATTTAGTAGAAGTAAACTTATAATTATATGTAATCTATGTTGTAAGGAAGTTCTTTGGACCGAGAAAAAAGGTTTTTCATTACAACTTCCGGTTGCTACCACATTTGGCTATACACCTATAAATTGATATATTTGAAGAGCATCTAGCGCGAAAACGAGAATGGTGACCCCCTCTTTTTATTGCAGGTTTTAAATGTCCATTACATAATTAATGTCCATGCAAAGTTTCAGAACAAAGTTATTGGCAAAACTTATTTTAAGGAATTATAAAGAGCCGAAAAGGTTTTGCCTGACTACGTGTTGTATTATGCAAATCATTGGCCTTTGTGTCGACAAAAAATTCAGGAAACTTCCTAGGGTAACAGAAAAATAAAATTAACCAGTGTAAGATATTTTTTACCGCCATACTATTATATCCTGAATGGACAACTTGCTCCCAAAGATCTGTTGAAATCCTGATTGAAGTACTGGCATTAAAGCGCGAAATTTGAAAGACAAATGATGTTTTGATTGTATTTTTTTGTCTGTCGACAGATGCATTCAGTCAACTTTGATGTTATATAATTACTGAAGTATAAGTCCTATTTTAAACAGAGGAACGCCAAATTGTTAATAAATTAATGGACTTTATATTTTTCTGTATAGTTTCTGATTTTCTATCTGCATTTGATTTTTTTTTCGTCAAAACATATAGTTATGTAGAAAATCGGAACAAAAGGGGACACCTAATCTTTCATTGAAAACTTCCGCAATAATCTACAAACCAAAACGTCTTTAAGGAATTGACACTAAATATGTTTTTCTCTCATATCTCTACTTATTCTAGCAGCACCACGTTTTTATTCGACTCTATTATAAAGACGAAATTCAGTGAGACAGCCGTGTACAGCTCTACATATGTGACGGGGGACATGCTAATTTCATACAGTCCTTCCTAATTGCATATCCAGATTTCACTGTAAATACAGTTTTATAGTTATGTTTTTGCTTACTAAGCGATAATTTTATCATTTCTTGTCAAAATTGTGCTGAAATAATTGTCATTTCTCTACCCGATTACAGTAAGATCATCATGACAATTCAAACGTTCCACTACATAAGTTGACTTTGAGCACCAGCTCACTGCTCCCAGTCACCAGTCAAACCAGCTAAGTATACCTGTACAAGTTCAACCCCCTTACGAGTTGACGAGGAATGATTGTCAGCCATCTGTATTCATGCAGTAATATGTGACGAAAGTTAAAATACAGTACAAAGGTTTTTCTATTGTATAAAGACAACAAAAATACATATTTATTATTACCCTTCGTTAATAATATTTACATAATCGGTTACAATGTAAGTGTTTTATTTATGCACGAACATGGTAAATTATAAAGGTTATTTCAAACATGGTTATCTTGTTAAATACCGAGTATTATAACCCATCGATAAATTTTCGCGCGCGCCCATTGGTTTAAACGGGTCACGTGGTACGATTTCACTGGACGGATGTCAGGTAATATCCCCCAGTTTTGAGATGATATCCCCCACTTTGGAGAAAAAGGAAATTATTTGAACTTTTTTAAGACTGTAATGTATTTTTTAATTAATAGGTAAACTAGGCTAACCATAGGTCAAAAATTGCGACCTCCGAATGCGAAAACCAAGACAAATTGACAATCCTCCATGCACGTAAAAATGTTTTGATTTCGCGATCGTTTCTTCTCCATTTCAGCCGTGGGAACGGTCCATTCTGATTGGTTGATATTTACAGAGATGTGATTTCCGCTGTACTTTATGTTACATAGGAGGCTAGTTTAATATTGCAAGCCCGTGTACTAGTACATAGCCACCTGAACGAGAGCAATCAACGGTGTGCTGGGAGTATTGATCCAGCCAGAAACGTTTATTGATATTTTTGCCAGCAACGAACTTGAGGAGGGAAACACCGAAATGGCACCAAGAAAACCTTGTCAGCCCAAAAATTTTCTCCCAGACAACTTTTTTCCGAACTAAACATCCCACCCCCCCCCCCCCCCAAAAAAAAAACGTTTCCCAGATACTTTTTTTTTTCCGAACTAAAAAAAAAACGTTTCCCAGATACTTTTTTTTTTCCGAACCAAAATAAAACGTTTCCCAGATAAAAAAAAATTTCCGAACCAAAAAAAAAACGTTTGGAGATACTATTAATTTTTTTCCGAATCCAATAAACTGAAAACGTTTCCCAACCAAAACCATACACTTTTGTCGACGAAAAAAAGAAAAAATAACGTTTCACAGATACTATTTTCATGCCAATTTAATTCTTTGAATCCACCCAAAATTATCGTTTTTCAACCGACTTCTGCGTGCACTTGCTACCCCCTACTCCACCGCCCTCCATAAAATAAAAAGACGTAAACAAAGAAACAAATAAATAAACTAATAAATAAATGAAATATAAAATAAAGTAAAACAAAACAAAACAATGAACCTTTCGCAGACCGTACAGGAGACGACGTGCAATATAAGACAGAAAGAGCAACGTTGATTTTCGTACAATACAGTTTATATAAAGCCATTCACCCTATTTTTTTTGTTAGAACTATTTTACAAGTAAAAATTCGAATTTTCTCTTTACTTCTGATATATGTATTTCATATTTTACAAGTGTATAAGTAATTCTGGACATGAATATGTAAGCACCTCAGTGACATCAATGTATCGAGACTTACATAGTTTACCCATTACCATGAACCCCTGGCACATAAAAGAGTGTTGACTATAATTAATCCCTGCCCAATTTATGAGAGGAAACCAGGAAAATAATATAATATAATAACTTTATTTAAGTGCATATGTCAAGTCTTTTAAATTCGGATACCACTAATTGGGGACATTTCAACTCCACACACATGCACTGCTTTCTACGGATGGGTTTTGAATGAATCATATGCATGGACGACAACGGCAATGCATAGCGTGATTCCTCCACAAGAGAGCAAAATCATATGGCTGCAAATCGAAGTATTTTCAAAATTTGACCACCTAATTTCTTTTTCTGATAAATATAAGAAAGTGGAATCTGTTGCATAAGTATATACATGCAATATAAGTATAATACAACTGATATAGTATAAGTATAAGTAAATTAATTGATCTTATCCATACTGTTTCCCAGAAAAATTTTTCCCAGGAGCGAAACGATTTCCTAACCATGCCACCCCATTTTTTTCTAGAGTTTTCCTTACAATATGGAGAACCAAAATAAAAACTTTTCCCAGGTACCCCCAAAAAAGGTTTCCCAGGTGTTTTCAATATGGAGAACCAAAAAAACGTTTTCCAGTTTCCAGGTGTGAACCAAAAAAAACGTTTCTCAGGTGTTTTCAATCTGGAGAACCAAAAAAAAAGATGTTTCCCAGGTGTATGAGAACCAAAACAAACACACAAACCCGTTTCGGTTGCCCAGGCATTTTTAATCTGGCGACCCCCCCCCCCCCCCCCCCCCCCCCCCCCCCCCCCCCCCCCCAAAAAAAAAAGGTCAGGAGTCTTAAACGTTTGCCAGGAGTTTTGAATCTAATTGAGCGAGCGGTACTTTTTCCCCGCAAACTACCGTCAGAACAGCTTTTCCACTGAACAGATGCCGTTGACCGCTCCTGCCTGAACAGTTTTAGAAATCTATTGACATAGAATTTATAAGCCATATCTACGCTTCGCTCCGACGGCAATTATTATCACCGTGAAGAAAGACATTAGTATCAATCAATAAAAATCAACATACACTTTTTTTCTTTATCAATGTACGTACTTTATCGATTTTTCAGTATTCATTTTGCTACACTTTATGAACGGTCTCTTATGAACACCTATATCTTGACGGTTGGCGGCACGATAAACGAACGAGCTGTCAGTAGGCAGATAATTCAGTGACAATGTCTCTGCATCTGGGATGACTTGGTTTCCAAGAGCTAGCATTTATACGGTACTAGGATTCGATCGACTACTTATGTTGTCCACAGTGGCAATCAGTGAGCGACTTAGGACACAACAGAGCTGAAAGACTAATAAAATAACATTGCCTTCCCCCTCGATATGTTGCTAACTGAAGCGATCATCAACAATAAATGAAGATCTTTACATAATTCCGAATTATGTAAAGAAGTACGAGCAAAAATGCTTCGAACTCTAAACACGAGATCACGAGTCACAAATGCCCAAATGAACGACGGGAACATACGATATATGACGTCAGGGCAAAAGTCACGTGAAAAAAATATTTCTCCACTGAAAAACACAAATCGAGAATCGAGTTGGCATCTGAAACACAGGAAGCCCAACCAAAGATTAGTGTTGCTCCCAGTTCGCTCGCTGGGGCTCGCTCACTGGTCGCAATTAGCTTGTACAACATACATGTGGTGTACTTGTTCCTTTTTGGGGATTTTAACGTCGATACGACAGCTATTTGAGGTATTTTTATAATTTTTCGATCCTTAAACTACGAACAAACGTCAAAATCGGCGCCCAAAAAGTCACTCAAATAAAACCCAAAATATGAAGAAAACCACTCAAAAAGCTTCAAAAACTATCAATCTTTTATTTTCGAATACGTTTTTCGAAGTTTACACATGAAAAGATCTCAAACGGAACGGATATTTGAACTCGATGAAACTTGTTTTCTTTGTCCGTCATTTTGTTTCGGTTTCTTCAACATTGAAGTCGACGTAGAAAATTTATCGAAGGGTTATAAAATAAATAAACCCCTTTCTGGCTTACTGGTATATCGGCTGATAATGTCCTTGGCTTAGAGATGGTCCTCAAAATATCACAGTTGCCCTCGAAGCTTCGCTTCTCGGCCAACTGTTCATTTTTCGGACCATCTCTCAGCCGCGGACATTATCAGCCGATATATACAGTCGCCAGAAGGGGTTTATTTACTAATTACCGGTAAGACCAAATTGCAACTGGTTTACTGGTTTACTGGTTTACTGGTTTACTCAGTAGTACAACAACTCATTTGTATAAGGAGTGTTTTCAGAAGCCAAATCCAGGTTAAACCAACATATTTTATAACTGTAACCTTGGAATCGAATGCACAATACACGTTGCAGCCATTCAACCTTTTTTGGAATTACTTGATCCTTTTTAGCTTAGATTAACTCAAATGCGTTAAATCCTACGTTGACTTTGACCAGCGGTAGCCGATTAGTATCAGCTGTCAGGCTCTAGACCAATCAACTCTCAGGCCTAACCGTGATCTATCACTATAAGTGTATATAGATGCACACCTATATAGAATATGAATGATTCAAAGCGGCGACTAAACATCAACGACATACAAGGCGATTGATTAAATACGGGACAGAGAATCCCTGCAAACATATATACCAAGGTCAGTCAGTTACGTTCAAAAGTTTTGGCAATGTTACAAATGAATTGAAAGAATTATAATTATAACTGAATTGAAAAAACTTGTAATAACCATCTATTTTCAAATTGGAGGCATAATTAACACACTAACGTACTAACTCCTCATGATTGTAAGCTGCTCGGCTGCCGTAGGCGACTTTCATATGCAGCCCGAAAAAGTCCTCCATCGGTTGTAAAGCGCATTGAGACAATGTGAAATGCATTATATAAGAACTTATTATTATTATTATTATTATTATTATTATTATTATTATTATTATTATTATTATTATTATTATTATTATTATTATTATTATTATTATTATTATTGTTGTTGGTTTTTCCCCGATTTGAACCGGTGTTTGAATGGCTTTAGTCATTGCTATGCATCTATCTATCTGTATCTATCTATATAACAGTATAATATGGTCGACTGGCAGTGCTACTCATTGTTACTGATGTGTTATAGTCAGGTATACGTTTTACTACCGCCATGCCATAACTAAATAATATTCTATAGACTGAAAAACTTTCTTCAGTCAAATACCAGACAGAACTTCTTTGTATCTGTGTTAATGTCATAGAAAATTTCAATTGTTTCCAGTTACACACAGACCAAAACACCCATACTTGCTATTTACATATTAGTATATTTATCATTAATGTTTTTTTTCCACAGTGCTGAAAACGTGTTAAAATAATGAATTGTTTAGAGTTTTCCATGTGTTTTCTCATCCTGCTCTCACTAACGAACGTCTGCCTGGCACTGAACAGGCCGACTAAAAGGTGCGTGTACACAGAATGTTTAAAACTATTTCGACTAAGAATGTCTAATCCAAGAGGTGGCATATTGTCTTGAGGTTTGATAACAGTCGTAATATTTACCCAAATCTCGAAATAGTCTCTATTGTTGTATCTCTTCGTGGCCCGAATTAGTCTGCATTGACAGATTCGGTGTCTCTATTTTTACCGCGTAACGTTAAAAACGGCCACATGGCGCTGTTATCGCCTTATCATTGGACGCCCCCACAAAACACATCATGTTGCTACATCGCGTAGTATCTTGTTTTATAATATAAACTATGTGTACCTCCCAAGAACGCGCGATTTGATTGGTTGTTGAGCGTGCATTATTTTGTTATACTGGAAGCACGGTGCAGCGAAAACAAAGCAGAACAGAAATCCTGTTTAAAACTAGTTTTATATTATTAAACGAATAGAAGATGACTCTCGGTGCTTCTATACAGAAATAATGCACTTGTTGCTGAATGCACTCGCGTTCCGCTCGTGCATCCCCTACCAGCTTTCAAGACCTCAGCGTGCATTATTTTTGTATATAAAAGCACGGAGAGTCATCGTCTATTAGTTACTTATACCGTGTTTACACTTGGAGGTTTACTGAAGTAAACGAGTTACCGAACCTTGGTAGAAATTAGAAAACTATTCTTTGTTGTACGGTTAACCTTAGTTTTCTGATTTGTACCTTGGTAAAGCGCTCAAGTGTAAACACGGTTTTAAACGACGTTTGTAACATAAATGTGTAGAGTTATTTTCTACTGTTGAGATAGTGTTGGATGTGTAGGGAATCTTTTGCGGCTTTTATTTAGTGTCTTTTGATTTGACTATAAAGTTGAATGTCTTTTATACTGAAACTATCCAAATTTGTGGTTGACAAGATACACAGCTTTCAGATCTTTGTTTATTCGTTGAAAGTTTTAATATAAAACACCAAATTAAGTAGCGTTCCGTGTAAGAACGATAGCATGAACGGCATAGGAATGTAAAAGGTGTTAATTTTCCATTCTTCTTTCTTGCAATTTCATTGGTTCATACTCATAAATTCAATAGAAACCCAACCAAGGAATACATTTCCATTAGATAACTTTTGAGAATTTAATTCACTTTTAATCAAACTAACTTTGGTTTGATTTTAAAGAAAATTGTGTGTGAGGAAAGTTCTCAAATTTGTGAATCAAATATCCATTGTCTTCCCTCTTTTCTATTGGCTGCATTGCGTTCTCCTTCAGTTTTCACAGTAAAAATGGTCAACTGCATACAGTTTCCTCTATTTTCTCCTTGTAACTTTGATAGTTGGTATCTGAGACAGCATGTTACACATATTCAAGCAAAATCGTCAGGCGCGTGTGCGAGGCGAGCTCAATGCCGCAGTCTAATCCCTAAGCACTGTGGAAAAAACGCCCCGGCGCTTTTCCAGTCAAAACTATTCATTGGATCATTATAGTTGGAGATTTCCAACGAATTTCCAAGGTTTGAGGAGCGTGTTTTTAGTGAAGCTAAAGGCAGCGTACTTTAACCCGTTCAGTTCAACGAACACTAGTATAAAAGGTGTTAATAAACTACCACTTGTTTGTTGTGGTTTTACTGAGTGTTAATTAGATCGAAACAATGGTTACAAATCGACAAGAATCGACACTTATAGTCACTTATAGTCACTCTGCACAACTAGCGTGCAAACAACATTGCTCATTATGGCCAGAGTCCATCCTCTACTGTTGCTTTATACTTTATATATGTTGCCCTTCGGTGTTGATCGTAGACTATCCGTCATTATCTCAAGTTTATCTTTGGTTTACTTTGTTGTTTGAAATAACGTTCTCTTCAAGTAAAGTATGTGCTGTGACACAGAGCCTGGTTGAACTATAAGCCCCGTCCACACCGTAATCCGTTTTTGAAAACCTCCGTTTTCCTTTCACCGAAAACGGATAAAAAGCGTCCACACTAGCCGCGTTTTACAATCGTTTTCACCCATCACATTTTAAATGCGTTTTCGTTTGAATACGCATACATTTCGATGCGTTTTGTCCTTGCGTCCCGACACTAAAAACGATGATGAAAAACGCTGTTTGTTTACACCGAGAGAACCCACTACGTGTGACAGCCTCCGTTTTCGCCACTACACTAATACTGACCTGCAAAAGTCTCCGCTTTGGAAAGCGTTTTCGCAAACCTCCGGAGTTCATAGATAAAGATCCGTTTTCGATCGCTTTAGTCAGGTGGACGCTCGGTAAAAACGCATAAAAAAGTATGCGCCGGTTTTCAAACAAACGGAATAGTGTGGACTCAAGATACACGTTTCGCCTGAGATATTTTTCAGTCCAGTTTATTGAAGTATTTTTAATAGAAGATATTTGAATAATGAATAACATTGTAAACTGGACAAAATTAGCGGCTGAGGGATAAAGAAATAGCTACAAAGTGCAGTAATACATAAATAAACCAGTTGAAGGAAGCATCACATATTCACAAAAAAATTCACGATATTTCTGGTTTAATTTACCAATGTATAAGCGGCTATATAAATGTTTTATTACTATTATTTATTATTACTAATTATTTAATTCTTAGAATGATTGTAAAGCGCTTAGAACAGCAATGTATAAGCGCTATATAAATGTTTTATTATTATTATTAATTATTTCATTTCACAGTAGAAATCGAGAAATAAAGAAAAATCGAGAAGAAGCTAAAAACCTCTCCAAGTTTATTAATGCCGTCTTGAAGACCTACGACAAGAAACTTCGACCCAACGCTGGAGGTAATTGAGAATTGCAATATAGACCTTCCCGCACTCTGCTCCAATGCCCACGAACAATAGCACCGGGTGGAGACATATCCATACATTTACTGAATTTTGTCTTCCCCAATCTCGACCTGAAGACATTGTTCGTGGTGATCGATGATGCGACTGCGGGAAAGGTCTGTGAATGAGAGGGCAATGGACAATGAAAAGAAGAAAAGGAAAGGAAAGGAAAGGAAAGGAAAGGAAAAAGGAAAAAGGAAAGGAAAGGGAAAGGAAAGGAAAGGGAAAGGAAAGGAAAGGAAAGGAAAGGAAAGGAAAGGAAAGGAAAGGAAAGGAAAGGAAAGGAAAGGAAAGGAAAGGAAAGGAAAGGAAAGGAAGGAAAGGAAAGGAAAGGAAAGGAAAGGAAAGGAAAGGAAAGGAAGGAAAGGAAAGGAAAGGAAAGGAAAGGAAAGGAAAGGAAAGGAAAGGAAAGGAAAGGAAAGGAAAGGAAAGGAAAGGAAAGGAAAGGAAAGGAAAGGAAAGGAAAGGAAAGGAAAGGAAAGGAAAGGAAAGGAAAGGAAAGGAAAGGAAAGGAAAGGAAAGGAAAGGGAAAGAAAGGAAAGGAAAGGAAGGAAAGGAAAGGAAAGAAAGTGATAAAAGCAGATAAAAACAAAGAAAAGGCTGGTAGGAATGGCACGAGCAGGAGAGGTGGAAAGAAGAGAAAAGTTGGGAATAATAACAGAGAGAGTACTACAGGAAGAAAGAAGATGAGAGGAACAATAAGAAGTGCAAAGTTTAACTGGTAAACTCTACTTCTATCCTCAGGTATTGCCGTCCAAGTGCTTGTGGAGACTAAAGTAGTTTCATTCGGTGACCTCAAGGAAGCAAGTATGGTACGTACGCCGTAACACTGTACCACGACTATTTCTTTCTGTGAAAATGATTGTAGTTCTTGTTTCCAAGGAATTTTCTCTCGATATCTTCTTCCGGCAATGGTGGTACGACCCACGCTTTGTTCATAACTTTAGCATTCCGTTCAACATGGCTGCTGATGCCACCAAGATATTCTGGACTCCAGACACGTACTTTGTAAACGTGAAAAAACTCCTACTACCATCGCGTGACGAGAGAGAATATGCGAGTCAAGATCGACCCCAATGGAAGGGTGTACTTTAGTACAAGGTATACGTAAATCAAACGTGTTCACGAAACTAAAGCAGGCTTCGAAGGAAACTAATGGGACCGACTAATGACCTAGTTGACCGCTGACCTAGTTGACCGCTGACCTAGTTTGACCGCTGACCTAGTTGACCGCTGACCTAGTTGACCGCTGACATTAGTTGACCGCTGACATTAGTTGACCGCTGACATTAGTTGACCGCTGACATTAGTTGACCGCTGACATTAGTTGACCGCTGACCTAGTTGACCGCTGACCTAGTTGACCGCTGACCTAGTTGACCGCTGACCTAGTTGACCGCTGACATTAGTTGACCGCTGACATTAGTTAACCGCTGGCATATAGTTGACCGCTGACCTAGTTGACCGCTGACCTAGTTGACCGCTGACCTAGTAGTTGACCGCTGACCTAGTTGACCGCTGGCATATAGTTGACCGTTGACCTAGTTGACCGCTGACCTAGTTGACCGCTGACCTAGTTGACCGCTGGCATATAGTTGACCGTTGACCTATGTTGTTTCGTTTCTCAGGATAACCATTGTAGCTCAGTGTGAGATGAATTTTCGCCTGTTTCCCATGGATACCCAGCACTGTGCGTTAATCATTGAGAGCTGTAAGTACCAATAGCATTCAGGCTTTTCTTGAAGGAGCTGAATGGATATTAGGGACCTTAAGCATCAGAAAATTGTACGACGCGAACGTGAGGACGACGGCGCGCGCACTGACGAATAATGTTCAAAACGATCGTTGACGTCCGTGACGGCAATCTACGACGGCATTTTACCTGTTTTCACGTCGTAGATTGCCGTCGCGGACGTCAACGGTCGTTTTGAACATTATTCGTCAGTGCGCGCGCCGTCGTCCTCGCGTTCGCGTCGTAGAATTTTCTGATGCTTAAGGTCCCTATTATCACGTACGTGCCGGTCGAGTATTTAACCCATGCAGCGCATCGTGAAGGAATATATGTTACTCATGCAGAACAACATTCGTTCTCAATCAAGGTGAAATAAGGTGACATATTTCGTCAGAATACTGCTGAATGTCAACTCAGAATTATTTTATCCGATTAAATTTTTCATGGAAATTTTGTCCACTCGAAGATATAGATCTCATATGTACGAAATATATGCCAAAATATCCCTCCAAAAAGATGGATTTCTGCGTAAAATTTAGCCGAGTTGTTACGGAAGGTCCATTTCAGTGAGAGGGAACCCATTTCAGTGAGA
>JAUJYZ010000719.1:390000-495022 GCA_033675265.1 Actinostola sp. cb2023 | reverse complement strand
ATTACGTCGACAGGCAAACCGACTTCAATTCATAAGCAGAGGCAAACAAATGGACTCAAACAAAGCCTGAAACAACTTAAAATGAACGCCGAGTCTAAGAGCATTACTGAAGTTCCGCTATGTCGAGAACATAGGAAATACGAGATTGACAAAAAGTGATATTTTTAATATTTTAAAATGTATCATTAATTATAAACGCGTGATATCTTATTGTTCATAGCATTGCGGCGTAAACTACTTTAGTTTGCAAAGAAATAATAAGTTAAAATCATAGTAAATAAATCCGAGGAGCTGTAATGAAGAAATACTAGATTTTTATCATATTAGTTATATTCAGGTCGCCGGTGAGTGCGCGCGATGCGAAATTACACGGATTTTCAAAATGTCAAATTGATTTTTTAAACTTGATCGGCTACAAGCCGCAGCCACGCGTTAGGTCATGAGCAAGTGATACCAAATCCGCGAACAACAAAACCTCAAAACCACAGTATATATCACAAAGATAAGCGTTTTATGGCGCTAAACAACACCTATATATCCTTACCTTTGTTCTCCAACGTTTCGGCCAACTGCCTTGCCATTTTCTCGTAATCTACCTGAGAAAAGAAGCCAAGAATTTAATTACAGATGACACGAGTTGTAACGAATACTCTGGGATTAGATAAGCTTTGTGCATGTTATTGCACGTACGTACGTATTACAGTAACGAAGGTATACCCCCTAACCGATTATAACTTACTATATATCGTACCTAATAGCTACACAGTATACACAATTCCTCAGGGAAATAATACAACAACCGTGAATATATCCATGGCATTATAAGAATTCATGTGATGGAATTTGCATCGACAATTATGACATGAAAACGTCCAGCTAAGTTTACGTCTTCGACAGAGAGTTGTTGACTCGTTGTAGCTGCAGACTCACGTTTCCTGTACAAGCGTCAGCAGCGTCTGTGCCATTCAAAACCAGTTGTTTGTACAATCATGCGAAGGGCTCAAGATGTCACCGTAACTGCTTGTCGAACTTCTCAAGTTTGTACAACTTCAAACGCGGTAGTATGCGAGCAACCGAGTGGACGAAGACTATAAAGGATATACTTTGTTATCTTTGCACTCCCTCGCGAAGCAGAGCTCTGCCATCTGTCAGTTAAATGATCCACCAGCGTATCAGTGTTCCGTGGATAAGATTTCGGACCAGCAATGCAACCACGCGACTGCTCGTGCAAATGCAATCGGCCCGTGATAATTTGAACATTCGTCTCAGAACAATTCGTAAGCTCCACCGCCAAGTACGTCAAAACAAAGGAACAAGGCAATGTTTTGTGATGTCAACAATGTCCGCAGCGATGCAAGAACGGCCGAAATGAATGAGATGTACTATCTATTCTTTCGAGAGAGTGTGAAGATCCAACTGTGCTCTGTCAAAAGGAGTTTGCTCTAGCGATTGTAAGGCGCATTCTTCACCACAATAGGATTTCACGATTGAGGGATCCAAGCAAAAACAAAGTTCGCTGTCATACGATCGAGATCGCAAACACCGGAATTGTTTGAATTCTCTCACAACATCGGGTAATTGATCCCATATCACCGGTGCCCCTGGGCGTCGGTGCCCCCGGCTCACCTTATTTGTAAAGATTGCGTGACACAACAACGTGCGTGACCCACATGGGGCAAATATATTACACCGCTCCTACCGAGTTTCTATTTTATTACACCAGTTGCTGCCCCCATGGGGCAAGACATCCTCACAGTACCCCTACTAAGAAGCTATTGAAAAAATCAATTAACGGCACAAGTGGCGACTTGTAAGGAACATCAAAAACATGGCAACAAGATGGTAAAGCAGGGGTGGAAACTTTGGTACTAATATAAAGGAGCCATTGGGTACAATGTTTTACTGGGACCTTCTCGCTGTGACTCTCTTTCAGAAGTGCATGTAACGAAACTCCCAGGGGGGGTACAGTGACGGGGAGGTGCGAATGAGGCCAAACTTTTTAACCCCAAAAAGTCCATTACGCAAAAACAAGACCCCCAAAAAAGTCCAACGGCCCAAAATCGTAAACCCCAAAAAGTCCAATTTTTCTCCGCATAAAATCGAGAACGTGCTATCGTTATATGGTAGGTCATTCTAATAATGCTATGCTGTGTTGTTCTATACTATGCTGCCCATACCTTGAGAAAGTGTGAGTAAATACAATGTAGATGGGATTGTAGTAGTATAGTCGTTCTCCCGATCCCAAGATGTTCAAAAAGTAACGCGAGTATGAAGCACCATCCACTACACCCAAAGACAGCTCAGGTGGAAGTGTTGGCTCGTCCCATGAATATGGCACTAAACAACAAGTACAACTATTGTTAGGCCTATACGTCACTAACAACAAGTACAACTATTGTTAGGCCTATACAGCACTAAACAATAAGTACAACTATTGTTAGGCCTATACGGCACTAAACAACAAGTACAACTATTGTTAGGCCTATACGTCACTAACAACAAGTACAACTATTGTTAGGCCTATACAGCACTAAACAATAAGTACAACTATTGTTAGGCCTATACGGCACTAAACAATAAGTACAACTATTGTTAGGCCTATACAGCACTAAACAACAAGTACATGTACAACTATTGTTAGGCCTATACGGCACTAAACAACAAGTACAACTATTGTTAGGCCTATACAGCACTAAACAACAAGTACAACTATTGTTAGGCCTATACGGCACTAAACAACAAGTACAACTATTGTTAGGCCTATACAGCACTAAACAACAAGTACAACTATTGTTAGGCCTATACAGCACTAAACAACAAGTACATGTACAACTATTGTTAGGCCTATACGGCACTAAACAACAAGTGCAACTATTGTTAAGCCTATACGGCACTAAACAACAAGTACAACTATTGTTAGGCCTATGCGGCACTAAACAACAAGTACAACTATTGTTAGGCCTATACGGCACTAAACAACAAGTACAACTATTGTTAAGCCTATACGGCACTAAACAACAAGTACAACTATTGTTAGGCCTATGCGGCACTAAACAACAAGTACAACTATTGTTAGGCCTATACAGCACTAAACAACAAGTACAACTATTGTTAAGCCTATACGGCACTAAACAACAAGTACAACTATTGTTAAGCCTATACGGCACTAAACAACAAGTACAACTATTGTTAGGCCTATACGGCACTAAACAACAAGTACAACTATTGTTAGGCCTATACGGCACTAAACAACAAGTACATGTAGATAGCTAGGCTGATAGTAACTAACCTGATTGCTTGGGCTGTAGTAGTGTACGTAGACGATCTTCAGTGCCACTTTGAAAGAATTTCACAGGAACCTGTTAACAAACGTACTAACACTAAAGCAACACTTCTTAACAACCAATAGTGTGATAAAAGTAGAAAACTATTAGTGCAAGGTCTATACAAACAAATGTCATGATTATCACGCAATGTCTGTATATGGGGCGCCGTTTGTAAATTTCCTATTTAACCAATTCGTACAGGTAATCACACGGTTTCGAGTACAATTTAGGATAAATAAGCACAAGTCAAGTTTTCAAAGACTAACAAAATTGCACGACACCATAATTTGTTGTCTTTGGAAAATTGATCAGTACTTATTTATCTTAAATTGTACGAGAACAATGATTCGCACAATTACTTTTTAATAATATACATGAAATAATTTTCAAACAGGCATCTTTGCAAATTCGTTGTCACCGATTCGTGCCAGGACTAGTGACTTTCAATGATAGAAAACAATCCACCAGACAGATCCAGCGCCGAGTTGACTATTTGACTCATAGAAATCTCAAACTTGTAGCCTAAATTGTTTTTATTAGCAGAACTCAACTAGCATACCTTCAATTTTATACCAATATCTTATTAAAAATCTTGTAATTGTAAGGATTCCAGAAATATATAGAACTCTCATAGATCGATCTAGCACTAGCGCGCTAGTAGGTTTAAAAATAGCATACGCATTACAACAAGATCGTTACACTGAAGAAGATCCGTGGAAGGATCGAAACATAGTTTTGAAGTGCATATCAGGGTTATTTGTTTCTTTTGAAAATCGATTACATATGAAGTGAATAGTGGGATGGTTCAGTATTTTGTGATTTGAGCTTCGCATTTGCGAGTTATAAAGGTTTGAAATCGTGATATGCTAATTCAGTGACGTCAATGCAGGCATCATTTATTATACCTTTATTGATGTCACCTAATTAGAATATCACGATTTCAAACCTTTATAAGAACTCGCAAATACGAAATACGAAGCTCAAATCACAAAATACTGAACCATCCCACTATTAGCCATTAATATTGCAAGATTCGTGATAGTATGCTACCTGGTTTCTACCAATATACATTAATAATGTGTGTATTGATGAATTACCTCAGATAAGTTATCAATTCTGTAAGGAGGGGGTAATTGTGATGCATCTGTCAGAACAACATGGAATGTAGCACCTTTAAGCATGATTTCTACCCTGACAAACAGCGAACAGCCATCAAGACTCCTGAAAACAAACCATGACATATCATATACCAGCCTACAGGTCATGTTTACGACAAGATTTGTGCAATATGCAAGCAGAGTGACACAAGTACAGTACTGTACATGCATTGGTACAATACACAAGCACAGTGACACAAGTACAGTACTGTACATGCATATATTGGTATAATACACAAGCACAGTGACACCAGTACAGTACTGTACATGCATTGGTGCAATACACAAGCACAGTGACACAAGTACAGTACTGTACATGCATTGGTACAATACACAAGCACAGTGACACAAGTACAGTACTGTACATGCATATATTGGTATAATACACAAGCACAGTGACACCAGTACAGTACTGTACATGCATTGTTGCAATACACAAGCACAGTGACACCAGTACAGTACTGTACATGCATTGGTATAATACACAAGTACAGTGACACAAGTACAGTACTGTACATGCGTTGATGCAATACACAAGCACATTAACCCTTTAACAACCATTGGTCACTATGGTGGCCATATTCGAGCAACTGCTTTTAAAAATTGAAACTTTCTCGATTCTTAAAACATGGCCTTAAAAGTGTACTATGATTTTGAGAGAAAACACGACACTTTTGAGTTTAAACACAGTCATATAATTATGTTTCGATAGTTGAACTGTCATCATCAGTGATTATAAGAATAACAAAAAGGGAGTGTGTATACATACTGCAGCAACAAACAATAGAAAAACTACAGTAATGACTTTTTCAACCAGGAAGAATTTATGGGTTACCTAATATACAGTCCTGTCCTGGGGCCGGTTGCATAAAACCTGTACTTAAGTGTTCACTTAAGTGAGACACTTAAGATTGTGTTACGGGTTTCCTAAAGCGTATTGCAAGAAGCTTACTGAACACTTTCGTAAGTGAATTACTTAAGAGTGAATTTACGGCGACACTTAAGTGCTTGGTTAAGCATAAATATTTTTAATTCGTAGAACGCATAGAATTTGATTACAGAAATGTATAATTAACAAAACCTATAGAAGCTAATAAATCAAAAAGCTTTCAAAAATGAATAACATCGATTGTACAAAAATGTAAACGGATTACTTGATGAAATGAAGGAAAGTAAAATGAGCACATTTATATATATATCTATTTAGTTATTTGTGCGAGTTCGTCTTTTGCAATTGTAATTTGTAGGTCTAGCAATTGTTCTTTCTTTCTTAATACTCGCATTTTAATCTCATGTTCCTCTTTTAACTGTTGTTCGTACAGATTACTTATGATTGTGGTGTCGCCTGCTCTCCGGCTTGTGGACTTTTCTTTTCTTCTTTCTTTGGTTGTTGTGGCACATTGTCCTCCCAACTAATATCTTGCTCTGAGTTGAACTGCTCACTCGTCGTTTCTAAGGCTTCATGACCATCTGACTGTTCTCCATCTAAACTATTCTAGCGCCAGGAAAAATAAAACCTATAAATGACAAACTTTGCTTGTCGAATCTTCTTTACATAAAATGTGCATAGATGTATGCTGCAAAATAGCGCTAAATAGCACAATACTCTTTCCTGAAAATATATATCAAAATTAGTCCAAATAAACACACTTACAATACAAGCCTATGATATGTTTATAAATTAAAAATATTGAAGGAAATTTTAAACTGAAAGTAAAATTTTCCATGACGCACTTAGTTTTACGGGACCTCTAGGGCTCCCGTAAATTTACGGACAACTTGTGCACTTAAGATATGGGCGCAATGCGTTTGTGCAACACCCGTATATGTCGTTGCATAAACAGCACTTAAGTGGTCACTTACGATAATCGTAAGATCCAATACTTAAGTGAAACTCTTAAGTGAGCAATTAACTCATTCTTTGCAACAGTCTTAAATTACGAGTACACTTAAGTAGACTCGTAAGTTTTATGCAACCGGCCCCAGGTCCTGATCCTAATGGGATTCCCCCATTTCGACCTATTGTGTCATCCATTAAAACCTATAATTATGGGTTAGCCAAATATTTATGTAGGCTTAGCTTCTGTCATCATTCATATAGGAAAATGAGGGAAAGCGGACTTTGAGAAAGTCTATTGGAGTGTTGAGCAACTTTAGAGGCAGGAAGGTTGTTGCATATGCATGACTCTCCTGTGTTCAGCTTTTCTGGTTCTCAAAGACATTTCGGTTTGACCGTAGTATACAAAATCACAAAGCATCAATTTGATTTTGCATACTACTCCTGTTTTGTAGCTCAGGTCTTTAACATTTTGAGCTACAAAACAGGAGTAATAATACCACATCAAATGGATTTCGTCCTTCTGATTGGACGAATTGCTCATTATTTTCATATACTTTATATACGAAATACACCTCTCGACCAATAGGAATTTCCCGCACCCAGAATGAGTAAAAACGCTAAAACAATAGCATCATGGCAGGTGCTCCCTCCCTTTCTTCCCCTCCTCGGGATCCCCTGTCCCCCTCCTCTTTTCCCCTTTCCCCCTCCCCCCAGAGCGGCGCTACACAGGCTATATAATATTTTGAATTACTGAACAGGCTGTCACCACTGTTTTTTGCAAGAAAACATTTACCGGACTATCAACAATAGTTTTCAGTTTTACATATTTTTCCTATAAAATTGGCCTTGTCAGAACATTGGTGGACAGGACTTTTAAGCTTTAATAATACCTGGGTTGGTTTCCATTTTGATATCGAAAATCTCATTAGCATACTCAGAATAAATATTTGCCCTCGTACTTATTTGAGAAGGTACATGTAGTAAGTCAATATGTAACTGCAGAGATAATGTTTTGCTTTCATTCCGCTAGCTTTTCCCTAGAGTATTTGCTTTAGTCAATAATCGTTTAATTGTGATTGTTCTTTATAGTTTTCCCTCGGGTCAGTTTCCGTATGTAAATTTGTCTTAACTTTGGAGTCGTTTTAGGTTTGTTTTCGTTCTCTCATATTCAGTTACGATTCAGTGCGGAACGCTGAACTGAGAACTGCGCTTGCGAACGATTTGTGAATATTGCAAAATATGAGTCTTAGAGACGGGATAGTTGGTAAGTTTCATGTTCTCGTTTATATGTTAGTTTCAGTATCATACAGTTAGTTGTAACATGTATTCTTCTGTTTATTTAGTTTTACATTTAGGTTAGATTCACCATGCGAATAAACAGTAACGACGATCTAGCCTGATTAGTCAAAACACGTCTCGACTGATTATTTCTCTAAGGCCGTAGCACCATATCTTAATAAGGTTTTTGGGAACAGTAGTATTACCGCAGTATTTCTATTTTAAATTACCATTTATTGGACAATATTCTAATATTAGATAGTCCAAAAAAGATTCACACTCTTTTGCTACGCTGTTGCCGAGACATTAACATTGTCTATACGTTCATGCGTCGTATATTAATTTGTTTGTGCATGCTGTAATGCTTGTTATTTTGGAGAGACCTCATAACATTTTTCAACGCATGTCCGTGAACACCTGTCCTCGGATTCATAGCCTGTGCTCGCATCCAAACTGAACCATGGTTAAGTGGTAGCTGAATTCGTCTACCCACAATAAAAAGGATTGTATTTGTATTTGTATAAGTCTGTCTGTGTTTCCGACACAAGAATGTAAGTAAGAATCCTTGTTCTGGACCACCAGCACAGTAGCACGATTATATATAATAGTTTTTGATAGGCTATCACCAATTTGCGTGACTTATGCATGTCCTGATTGGTTGTGTGTGGTACTCGCGCTATGTTTATTTTCAAAATGATGCCCACCTTTACTTTTAGTGAGGATATACGGACACAGCATTTACAGCCGACGACAGGCTATATAAGGGCATTCTTTGAGAAAAACGTGTTTGTAAATCTGAGGCTACTTAGTAAATAAACCCCTTCTGGCGGCTGGTATATCGGCTGATAATGTCCGCGGCTGAGAGATGGTCCGAAAAATGAACAGTTGGCCGAGAAGCGAAGCTTCGAGGGCAACTGTGATATTTTGAGGACCATCTCTAAGCCAAGGACATTATCAGCCGATATACCAGTAAGCCAGAAAGGGGTTTATTTATTTTATTACCCTTCGATAAATTTTCTACGTCGACTTCAATGTTGAAGAAACCGAAACAAAATGACGGATGAAGAAAACAAGTTTCGATCGAGTTCAAATATCCGTTTGAGATCTTTTCATGTGTAAACTTCTAAAAAAGTATTCGAAAATAAAAGATTGATAGTTTTTGAAGCTTTTTGAGTGGTTTTCATGATATTTTGGGTTTTATTTGAGTGACTTTTTGGGCGCCGATTTTGACGTTTGTTCGTAGTTCAACGATCGAAAATGTATAAAAATACATCAAATACCTGTCGTATCGACGTTAAAATCTCCCAAAAGGGAAAAAGTACACTACATGTATGTTGTACAAGCTGATTTACCTATTAAAAATGCATTACAGTCTTTAAAAAGTTCAGATAATTTAATTTTTCTCCAAAGTGGGGGATATCATCTCAAAACTGGGGGATATTACCTAAATAAATAATAAATAAATAAATAAATATCTTTATTTATATATGACATCCGTCCAGTGAAATTGTACCATGTGACCAGTTTTAACCAATGGGCGCGCGCGAAAATTTATCGATGGGTTATAATGTCATTTATTACACAAGCAATATCACAACATTGCTGCATATTTATATATATATGACACTCCATTTTTGCTATTCTTATCACTGATGATGACAGTTGAACTGTCGAAACATGTATGATTATGTTTAAACTCAAAAGCGTCATGTTTTCTCTCAAAATCCTAAAACATGGCTCTAAGGATGAGTTGATAGTGTCAACTACATGTAGTAACTCAGAACTTCAACATCCAAGTAAAGTCCTTATTTCTAAATTCCCCAGAGTGTGGTGTAATCAATGCTCTTTGATAAAAAATATTTAAATTCGTACCACTCTAAGGGTGCGTTCGATTGACTCTATTCCAGAATAGGAATACACGGAATAAACACTTCGATGCTTTTATTTTAGCACATTTAAAATTCCAAACTGTTCCTTGTAACTTTATTATGATACAACAAGGAATTGTTTCATTTTACAGTGGACAGTAGCTGCGTGACAGCGATTCGGCGATGTTATTCCGTGTATTCCTATTCTGGAATAAGGTCAATCGAACGCATCCTAAGTTAAACAAAGTGAACTACATGTTATTTCCTCGGTGATCATGGTTTCATATTAGAAACTACCAAATACCATATGCCTTCTTCACGATATTAAATGTCCCTCGAACTCTCTCAGCTTTAGGGACATTGAATCACATCTATCAGTGCCGGCGTGGTATTACTTCTATTAATGCAACACAAATCACCTTACCTCATATTGATATGAAAAGAATCATCTCTATCAATTCTGAATCCTCCAGACCACTGACAGTGATAGACATCATTTAGCCTAGTAATCCAACAAACACTACAAGTTAGTACATGGATAATAGGAACTGTATTAATTCACATAATAACAGGTGGCCATACAAACACTAGTTAGTATATAGATAATGGGAACTGTATTAACCCATTGACTCCTACAACGGCCGAAACCGGCTGCAAACATCGATCTCACGGCCAGTTATTAATGACAACTAGATAACTCTTCAAATTTTAACGTCAAGTAAACTGATTTACAGTTCCGATTTCTGGGCATTAGTTCAATTTGTTTTTCATAGAAATCAAAAATGCGCGTTTTTGACGCAATTTCACACCTCAAAAATGAGCGAAATTGCACTTGGATTTTCTTCCAAACTACATCATTGCAAAAACAAAACGCCACTTTCTCAGCAAACTTCCATTGAATTTTTCCCTCTCTCTTCCTTAACTTGCCCAACAATAGCCATTTCCTTAGGACCACTTTCGCAAACACGTATTTTCCTTCTGCACGCCCAAAAAGGATAACAGGAATATATGGAATTTTTCGACAGCAAGCATCCCACCCTTTGTGTTTATAATATTTTTTTAAAGTGTCAAGCCACTCGGTCCTACAGGCAAAATATTGCACCGGTTGCATTCTTCATAAGTCCAAGGTCACCGAAACTGCCTTTGTACAAACATGTACATGTACAGTAGGTTCTTAAATCCACCACAGAAAGACCAGAGAGACGATTTCACATTTCAGTTCGCCATTTTGGAAAATCTCAACCTTTCTTCATGAAATCGCTTCTTGCCCCTGATTTCTTCCAGGAGAACGGTCTCTACCATGCTACCCTGGTTCCAGAGGCTACTATTAGTGGGGAGGCGAGCGAAGAATTAGCTCGACTTCGTGGGCCCGACTTTCGAGACTCTGGAATCAGGGTACTACCACGCCAGTCAAGCTGATGCTGTTCTGGGAACTTCTGTGGTGAATAATGACAATAAAAAACTCTAAAATGCAAAATAGGCCTTCTTGATGGAGAGAAATCTGCCAGCCTAGAGGAGATTCAACCACGAGAGAAAGACTGCCTGAGAACTTGAGCCCTTGGGGATTCAGAAATGCCAAGATTTCCATGGAAACCCCTTATATGGAATCAACATTTCCTACACCGTGATTAGGTGATTAGAAAATCGCTAAAAACCTCAAAATAGCTATGGAATCAATGGGTTAATTCATATATATTTATTTATCTGGTCATAACAACAGGTGGCCATACATGAGAATGTAGAATTGAGCTATTGTCCATGCCAAAAGGAAAAATTGCTGTCTTCTTACATGTTTTATTATTGTTATATGTACATGTACATACAGGTATTAGATGTGTTTCTCCTGTACCTCTCCCAGGGTACTTCTTACATACAGGTATTAGATGTGCTTCCCTGTACCTCTCCCAGGGTACTTCTTACATACAGGTATTAGATGTGTTTCTCCTGTACCTCTCCCACGGTACTTCTTACATACAGGTATTAGATGTGTTTCCCTGTACCTCTCCCACGGTACTTCTTACATACAGATATTAGATGTGTTTCCCTGTACCTCTCCCAGGGTACTTCTTACATACAGGTATTAGATGTGTTTCCCTGTACCTCTCCCACGGTACTTCTTACATACAGGTATTAGATGTGTTTCCCTGTACCTCTCCCAGGGTACTTCTTACATACAGGTATTAGATGTGTTTCCCTGTACCTCCCGCAGGGTACTTCTTACATACAGGTATTAGATGTGTTTCTCCTGTACCTCTGCCAGGGTACTTCTTACATACAGGTATTAGATGTGTTTCCCTGTACCTCTCCCAGGGTACTTCTTACATACAGGTATTAGATGTGTTTCCCTGTACCTCTCCCAGGGTACTTCTTACATACAGGTATTAGATGTGTTTCCCTGTACCTCTCCCAGGGTACTTCTTACATACAGGTATTAGATGTGTTTCCCTGTACCTCTCCCAGGGTACTTCTTACATACAGGTATTAGATGTGTTTCCCTGTACCTCTACCAGGGTACTTGTTACATACAGGTATTAGATGTGTTTCCCTGTACCTCTCCCACGGTACTTCTTACATACAGGTATTAGATGTGTTTCCCTGTACCTCTCACACGGTACTTCTTACATACAGATATTAGATGTGTTTCCCTGTACCTCTCCAGGGTACTTCTTACATACAGGTATTAGATGTGTTTCTCCTGTACCTCTGCCAGGGTACTTCTTACATACAGGTATTAGATGTGTTTCTCCTGTACCTCTCCCAGGGTACTTCTTACATACAGGTATTAGATGTGTTTCTCCTGTACCTCTGCCAGGGTACTTCTTACATACAGGTATTAGATGTGTTTCTCCTGTACCTCTCCCACGGTACGTCTTACATACAGGTATTAGATGTGTTTCCCTGTACCTCTCCCAGGGTACTTCTTACATACAGGTATTAAATGTGTTTCTCCTGTACCTCTCCCACGGTACTTCTTACATACAGGTATTAGATATGTTTCCCTGTACCTCTTCCCGGGTACTTCTTACATACAGGTATTATATATGTTTCCCTGTACCTCTTCCAGGGTACTTGTTACATACAGGTATTAGATGTGTTTCTCCTGTACCTCTCCCACGGTACTTCTTACATACAGGTATTAGATATGTTTCCCTGTACCTCTCCCAGGGTACTTCTTACATACAGGTATTAGATGTGTTTCCCTGTACCTCTCCCAGGGTACTTCTTACATACAGGTATTGGATGTGTTTACCTGTACCTCTCCCAGGGTACTTCTTGCATTATTTTATTATTAGTAATATTGTTAAAGGGGGACTCTGATGAAAATTGTTCGAAATTGAATTTAGCTGAAACTTCATTGAATAATTCTTCAAGGGTGCAATAATCACTAGTTAAAATCTTTTTTCGATATTCCAGAGGGAAGTACTATATTTTTATGAATCTTTAGAGGTGTCAGTGACGTCATCTACTCAACCCAACATTCAGCTCCATACATTTCTTTGTATTTTTTTAGTCAAAATATATCAATGTTTTGTTCAGATAACAGCTCTGCATTGAAGACAACTGGTCAGACTATCAATCCTAAGCACAAATAATGTAAGAAAACTACTTCACCCAAACATTTAGGTTCATAGAAATAAAATAATTCAAGAAACTAATTACAAAGAAATATATGGAGCGAAGCCTTGTTGATTGTTTGGGTTGAATAGATGACGTCACTGACACTTCTAAAGATTCATAAAAATGTAATACTTCCCTTACGAATTTTGAGAAAACACTTTAACCAGTAATTGTATGGCTCTTTGAGATTATTTCAGTGAAGTTTCAGCTAAATTAAATTGCGAACAATTTTCATCAGAGTCCCCCTTTAAGCGCTATTGGTTTTTTAGAAGAAATAACGCTATATAAATAAAGATTATTATTATTATTATTATTAGATGTGTTTCCCTGTACCTCTCCCAGGGTACTTCTTGCATGCAGGTATTAGATGTGTTTCCCTGTACCTCTCCCAGGGTACTTCTTGCATGCAGGTATTAGATGTGTTTCCCTGTACCTCTCCCAGGGTACTTCTTGCATGCAGGTATTAGATGTGTTTCCCACGTTTCCCTGTACTTCCTACCAGGGTATTTCTTACATACAGGTATTATAAGTGCAATGGTGTGATTGCCAGCAATGCCGTGGCTGATACAGTTAAGTACATGTACCTTATACAAAGTAGCTGGTCCAGATCTGTCCGTGCCCAATGAAACAGGACCAGTGCTCCTGGCAATGCTGTCAGGGTCCTCTCAGGATTTCTTGTTCCCTAACATATACATAAAATGTATGATTCACTTGGAGTACACGTCATTTTAATTAGTAGATTATAGATCAACATGTCATTTAGTAGAGTACAGTTGAACTTATACCTGGTCTCTAACAAAATGTCGTTGGTTATATGCCATGGTATGAGGTGTCTTGTTCTCCAGCTGGTAGCGAGTTGCGAATGTTACGATTTTAGTGAGCTGATAGCGACCACGCCCAAAGCGTACATCAATACCAATATCATACACCCTACACCACACATGGTAAAGACATTGAATCAGATATGATTAGAGTCACCAAGAAGCTACTGGGTGTGTTTATTGAGGGCAAACAAGGCAAGATACTTTTGTCTTATCAAGTGCTGCTGCTGCTATTACCATTGCTTAGCAGTGATTATACGCACTGGCTCACAACTTCGCCTGCTCGCGCGGAAGCCGCAACTGCCCTGGACATTAACCAGCACTTGGCGGCTGGCTGCACCATGTTTTATATCTCTGGAATAAAAAGGTTGCAGGGTTATTGTCTGAAATGAAGCCTGCAGATGAGGACAATGGGGTAGAAATAGAACAAGTAGACAAGATACACAATTGCAATCAAACTCACAATGGCTTCCTTAATGTTCAATAATAATAATTACTTGAGGATAATATAGAAATAATGAAGTTGTTTTAAATAGATAAATAAATAAAAACATAAACAACTAATGTTTTCTATTCGGTTTTCTATTGTGCATCAGATAAAGATAACACTATTATAAATTGTAACAATACAACAATCATACTACTACCCCTTGTTACTTGATAACAATGAAGAAATAATAATAAAGTCATTAAATAAACTACATATTTAGCACACTAGTGCAATTTAACTAAGTATTCATGTCTTGTCTTGACAAAACCTGTTGTTGCCATTGTGTATGACCGCAAAGGATTCTGGGACACCTGGGAATTTTTGAGAGGTCCCCCCTTTTCCTATTTTAGATGGTTTGCTATGAGTGTTGAGCCACCTTTCTGCACTCTACAGTTGTCGACTTCCCAAAATTGTAATTGTGGGTCACAGAATCCATCTGTTAACAAGGTACATGTAGGAGACCGTTTCAAGCTACAACAATTCCGCACTATACGTTTACATGGTGACCAAAAGCTTGCACTTGAAATGACTTCCACACATTGTTTCTTCGAGACAATCAAGTTTTTAAAAAGTGATTAAAAAGCTGTCATTGGGCTTTATGATGATGCCCTGTTCACATATGGCAAATCGCTATAAAAACGTTCAAAAAATCCAATACAAGTTACCGCCTTTGTACAAGCAGTTTGATCAGTGATAATTATTTGTTATTTGGGCTAAAAACACTAATAACCTTATGGCCCTCATGATACAAAAACCAATGCAACACTAGTTCCAGAGAAAATTGTACAGAGTACTTAAACCAGCTTGATGGTACTACCTTGCTGAGCCAATTATACATGTACAGGTGGAATTCAGGCATACAACGTCTGCATGATAAACAACTTACTTGTCTGGACGTCCATTAGCTTGTCGTGCATGAACACGATTGAACTCACGAGGATTATCAAGAGAAAATGGGGAACACCTGAAACAACATCAACAAAAATAACATTGATGACGGTATGCACTAACAACACAGTAGATTAACCAAATAAGATTCTCAGTTGCTTGAATGACGGCGTGAGAATAGGCCACTTGCACTGAGAGGTCACGTGACCCCAACCCCCTTAAATCGAACAGCAGTGCCAAAATGAAGTCCAGAAATGAAAAGAGCAGCTCGAAATTAGTAAAAGGTTGAAGTTTCAGCTCATAATGTCTGACACGTGCACAGGAGAAATGACTTTGTTTGGAAAATGCATTGGATGGCAAGAGCTTGCAATCTAGCACATTTTCCAGATAAAAATTGTGACCTCCTGTGTCAGACATTATGAGCTGAACTCCACCCTTTTACCAATTTCGAGCTGCTCTTATCATTTCTGGAGTTCAATTTGGCACTGCTGTTCGATTTATAGCTCTGCAGTTTGCTTTGATAGGTTTAGCACAACTTCTACACTTAGAGCATACCATTATTTAGTGCTAGCTTATATGTAAGATATATAAGTTGTACGTAATGAGGTAAATAATATATAAATTATAATGCTTATCTGTCATTTGTAGTTCAGTGATGTAGTTCTGATTCAAGTGGCTGAGAATGTTTGTCTTCTTTGTGTATGTACATGTATGTATGTTATTATGTATTTAACATTTAAGTGTCGTCCTTATTTCCCTAGTGATTACTGTTATTGTTCTCCCTATTTCCAAACATACTTTCTCTCATCAAATCAATAGATAACTTGACTGACCATAGCTACTCAACTCGATTAGCTGTTTTTAGCTATTTTGAGTAGCTGTGCTCAATTCCAACATTAAATTATATACATGTACACATCTATATATGTGTATCTCAATGTAATATAAGTGAGCACAATAAAGATTGTTGTATTTAAGGATTTGGGGTCACATGACATCTTAGTAGTGCAAATGACCCATTATCTTGTCATCCAGGTACATGTACATGTAGGCAAGGCAAACATTCCAGGGTAATCCTGACAGAACCCTCTCCATAAGTAGCTGGAGTGTTGAACAATCCAAATGGCATGACTATGAAGTGAAACAGTCTATCACTCGCCATTGTGATTGCCATCTTCAGTGTCCTCCATCTCCACTTGCCAATATCCACTACAGAGTTGACAGACCCAGCTAGGACTTCAAAGCAGGCATAAAAGTCATTGATGGTCACATCATTGAGTTTCCTGTAATCCACACAGACATTATTCTGTCCTTCTTCTTGACGAGAATGATGGGTGTGGCCCATGGACTTGGTGTTCAACATGTATGTGCCAAAGGGTCGGATCAAGTCCAACCCAAGAATCCCTTCAGGTTATCAGGTTTTAGTATACACACTAAATTGCAGAATCGTTGTCGGGTTCAAAATCATAGAACATTGAAGCTGAGACCGCTAGGATGTATGGGTAAGCGGTAAATCAGCTACATTTTATGTAGTCACTGGAAATTTTTGGTGTTTATTGAAAGAAATGATCTCTCTAAGCAAAATTCTACAGATATTCGGGAAATAAATTACGAATAAGCGACGTTATCATTCACATTATTTTCTCCGGGATTTTCATTGGTTGAGAGACGACTACGTCACTGCAGATAACTTCCTACGAATAAGTGTTTTCGTTCTCCTCGACAATGGCAGCTCGATTTTGTTGCTTTAGGTGAGAGAAAATAACGTGAATGATAAAACAATTATTGAACTCGGTCTTTACAAAATATCGTAATTATTTGCCGATGCCGAATGCTCGCCACTGACAAATCACGATATTTTGCTCAACCTCGTCCAATAATTGCTAATTATTTGACTCATATACCGCTTTCCCAGGTATCCCTTGCTGTCTCAGCTTCTATGTTCTATGATTTTGAACCCGACAACGATTCTGCAATTTAGTGTATACCAACTCGCCAATTTCCTAAGAACGTGCGCTCTGATTGGTTAAAAAAGTCAGGCTATTCTACCATATTCACCACCAAAACTCGGGATAATGAGTCAGCAACAAAATGGCAGCTGCCCCAACATCCCAAGTTATCTATTTCACCAGTAAATCATGGAAATTTGTCTTCTATTGCTTTTATGATATAGCCAAAGATAAAAATGTCAAGAAAGTTGAGGATTCTGTTGTGTTTTTGTTAAATAAAATTGTAGTTGAAGTGCGCGCACTACCAACGCCATTCACGCCATCAAGTGCATGCTAGTGGGTTTTTTTTTAAAGAATTTGTGTCTCTGTAAATATTCTACCACTATTCACCTCCAGTTCAGAGAATAATAATTTGTTAAATATGTCAGCAACCCAGACAGAATGAAGGGCTTCATTTTATATCCCAAGAGTGATTTTACAGATGCTACACCCCTGAAATGGTGCTCAGCTTCCATTGGCCAATACCATATTAGTCGGCACATCTTCCAATGATAATTGATTACGATTATAGTTTTGTTTGTCCCACTGTCATGACAGATGTCAAGGACTTTGGGCATGTTTGATCGATGGATCTTCCAATGCATGTCTGGTTCAATAACAGCATCCAAGAGGTAGTCCCAGGCCAGGGTATCAGGTGGGCCAATCACCTTATTACTTGGGCCAGCACGAGAAAACTCTCATCTTTTTCCGATTGGTGTCATTTTACAGCAACTTTGGAACTAGTACATACCATACTGGTACATGTACCATACTGGTACATACCATACTGGTACATACCATACTGGTACATGTACCATACTGGTACATACCATACTGGTACATACCATACTGGTACATACCATACTGGTCTGGTACTGGTACATTCATTTGTACCATACTGGCCATGGTACATACCATTTCATACTGGTACTGGTACATATCATACTGGTACATACCATACTGGTACTGGTACATATCCTGGTACATATCATACTGGTACTGGTACATATCATACTGGTACGTTTTTATTGATTGTGATTTCCATGTAAAGTTTTAACACAATTCAGCTATCCAGCTGCAATATTATTCACTAATAATAAACTATCTATCCATCTACTGGTACATACCATACTGGTACTGGTACATACCATACTGGTACATACCATACTGGTACTGGTACATAATCATACTGGTACTGGTACATACCATACTGGTACTGGTACATACCATACTGGTACTGGTACATATCATACTGGTACATACCATACTGGTACATACCATACCATACTGGTACATACCATACATACTGGTACATACCATACCATACTGGTACATACCATACCATACTGGTACTGGTACATACCATACTGGTACATACCATACTGGTACATACCATGCTGGTACATACCATACTGGTACATGTACATACCATACTGGTACATACCATACCATACTGGTACATACCATACCATACTGGTACATACCATACCATACTGGTACTGGTACATACCATACTGGTACATGTACATACCATACTGGTTTTCCACTTCCTTCATGAAATGATCTCCCAATGCGCATCTGACACCTAAAGTGAATGTATTAATGAACACAACACATAGAAGACATTATATATGTGTTTTTCAGCCTTCCTAATATGAAGGAGTCAGCAAATGAACAGTTTGGAACTTTTAAAGTATATAGATCAATCAGATACTATCAAGAGATCATATGTCATCCTGTATGGACCCACTTGGGTACCGGTAGTTGTAGTAAGTTGTAGTAAGCTCATTACTGTAGTGGTGCATCTCTGCCATGTATGGTATGTAAGCTTACTGTAGTGGTGCATCTCTGCCATGTGTGGTATGTAAGCTTACTGTAGTGGTGCATCTCTGCCATGTGTGGTATGTAAGCTTACTGTAGTGCTGCCATTTCTGTCACATGTGTGGTATGTACTTTGTACATTGTAAGCTTACTGTAGTGGTGCATCTCTGCCATGTGTGGTATGTAAGCTTACTGTAGTGGTGCATCTCTGCCATGTGTGGTATGTAAGCTTACTGTAGTGGTGCATCTCTGCCATGTGTGGTATGTAAGCTTACTGTAGTGGTGCATCTCTGCCATGTGTGGTATGTAAGCTTACTCTAGTGGTGCATCTCTGCCATGTGTGGTATGTAAGCTTACTGTAGTGGTGCATCTCTGCCATGTGTGGTATGTAAGCTTACTGTAGTGGTGCATCTCTGCCATGTGTGGTATGTAAGCTTACCGTAGTGGTGCATCTCTGCCATGTGTGGTATGTAAGCTTACTGTAGTGGTGCATCTCTGCCATGTGTGGTATGTAAGCTTACTGTAGTGGTGCATCTCTGCCATGTGTGGTATGTAAGCTTACTGTAGTGGTGCATCTCTGCCATGTGTGGTATGTAAGCTTACTGTAGTGGTGCATCTCTGCCATGTGTGGTATGTAAGCTTACTGTAGTGGTGCATCTCTGCCATGTGTGGTATGTAAGCTTACTGTAGTGGTGCATCTCTGCCATGTGTGGTATGTAAGCTTACTGTAGTGGTGCATCTCTGCCATGTGTGGTATGTAAGCTTACTGTAGTGGTGCATCTCTGCCATGTGTGGTATGTAAGCTTACTGTAGTGGTGCATCTCTGCCATGTGTGGTATGTAAGCTTACTGTAGTGGTGCATCTCTGCCATGTGTGGTATGTAAGCTTACTGTAGTGGTGCATCTCTGCCATGTGTGGTATGTAAGCTTACTGTAGTGGTGCATCTCTGCCATGTGTGGTATGTAAGCTTACCGTAGTGGTGGATCTCTGTCATAAAAACTGAATAAAAGTGGTGTCAGACTACGAGCCATCTCATGTTCATCAAACTGGCCACCAATCTCTTGTGACATGCTCTCTCTCTTGAACACTAGTGGGATCCCTGTGTTATTAATCATCCAGTATGGACAGTAGATAGAAATCTACAAACAAATTCCTTTCATGAGTAACTGAAGTCACACTTTATGATAAGAGTGCAAATGTCTAATAAAATGTATATAAATATAAATAGTATATATATTAAACATACATGTAGTATTTGCATTATGCGACAACAGGTGAAACGTACAAGCATCAGATATGACAGCAGCAAATATGCAATAAGAACAAGGAAAATATTTGGTGACTGCAATGATTGCATATTAGCCACTTTGGAAATGAGTATAAAAGGACTGGGAACAAGTTTTTAGAATTAATCTAATTAAGCAATGAACCCCATCACAAGAAAGAGCATGTCAGAATTAGTAAGTTTACAAAGTTTCGATAAGTTTAGTTAGATATTGAACGAGTAACAGCTTTCCAAACATCTCAAAATTTACAAAGAAATGCATGGTTACACGGGACAAGCGTTTAGTTACTACTTGTCCAAATCCTATCAAACTCCTGACACTTACTAATTATGATATGCTCTTTCTTGTGATGGGGTTCATTTCTTAATTATATGTAAAATGTTGATTTGGGCATACAGTTTTAGTATGAAAGAAATAACGAGAAGATATCTCAGTTTGATTGCCATGTTTTATTGAATATTTCGTGTAAACCAAATTATTGCAGATGATGGTCACTAGCTAGAGACCGAAATATTCAGTAAAACATGGCAATCTGAGATATCTTCTCGTTATTTCTTTCATATTAATTAGATTAATTCTAAAAACTCGCTCCCAGTCCTTTACTCATTTCCAAAGTGGCTAATTGAGATGTGTTTGGATACCCTATCCACAAACTAAACGATATCCTATTTGACACCTATTACTGAATATCTCTGGCACCCTACCCTTAGTGCACCGCCTGGTTTAGCAGTTATAAGTAGGTTTAACACCAGTGGTCTGCCATTAGTATCTCGGAGCTCCACGTGTGATATTGCTCGTTCAACCAGATGACTTCGCTTCAGTATTCGAATATTGTCACAGCTCTCAAAGTATTCGATTCTAAAACTCAAATCAAGATTCTGTTCTGGGTCAACCTGGAAAAAAAATGCAATAACATGTATGTAAATATGTAATATGTAATGTTTAAAGGACTCCAATTCGGACTGGATGGGGTTGCCAATGGACAACGTTCACATGCTGTGCACCGTTCTATTAAATGAGGCCAATGGACAACGTTCACATGCTGTGCACCGTTCTATTAAATGAGGCCAATGGGCAACGTTCACATGCTGTGCACCGTTCTATTAAATGAGGCCAATGGACAACGTTCACATGCTGTGCACCGTTCTATTAAATGAGGCCAATGGACAACATTCACATGCTGTGCACCGTTCTATTAATGAGGCCAATGGACAACGTTCACATGCTGTGCACCGTTCTATTAAATGAGGCCAATGGACAACGTTCACATGCTGTGCACCGTTCTGTTAAATGAGGCCAATTGGCAACGTTCACATGCTGTGCACCGTTCTATTAAATGAGGCCAATGGGCAACGTTCACATGCTGTGCACCGTTCTATTAAATGAGGCCAATGGACAACGTTCACATGCTGTGCACCGTTCTATTAAATGAGGCCAATGGACAACATTCACATGCTGTGCACCGTTCTATTAATGAGGCCAATGGACAACGTTCACATGCTGTGCACCGTTCTATTAAATGAGGCCAATGGACAACGTTCACATGCTGTGCACCGTTCTGTTAAATGAGGCCAATTGGCAACGTTCACATGCTGTGCACCGTTCTATTAAATGAGGCCAATTGGCAACGTTCACATGCTGTGCACCGTTCTGTTAAATGAGGCCAATTGGCAACGTTCACATGCTGTGCACCGTTCTATGAATGAGGCCAATGGACAACGTTCACATGCTGTGCACCGTTCTATTAATGAGGCCAATGGACAACGTTCACATGCTGTGCACCGTTCTATTAAATGAGGGCCAATGGACAACGTTCACATGCTGTGCACCGTTCTATTAAATGAGGCCAATGGGCAACATTCACATGCTGTGCACCATTCTATTAAATGAGGCCAATGGGCAACGTTCACATGCTGTGCACCGTTCTGTTAAATGAGGCCAATTGGCAACGTTCACATGCTGTGCACCGTTCTATTAATGAGGCCAATGGACAACGTTCACATGCTGTGCACCGTTCTATTAATGAGGCCAATGGACAACGTTCACATGCTGTGCACCGTTCTATTAAATGAGGCCAATGGACAACATTCACATGCTGTGCACCGTTCTATTAATGAGGCCAATGGACAACATTCACATGCTGTGCACCGTTCTATTAATGAGGCCAATGGACAACGTTCACATGCTGTGCACCGTTCTATTAAATGAGGCCAATGAACAACGTTCACATGCTGTGCACCGTTCTATTAAATGAGGCCAATGAACAACGTTCACATGCTGTGCACCGTTCTATTAAATGAGGCCAATGGACAACGTTCACATGCTGTGCACCGTTCTCTTAAATGAGGCCAATGGCAACGTTCACATGCTGTGCACCGTTCTATTAAATGAGGCCAATTGGCAACGTTCACATGCTGTGCACCGTTCTGTTAAATGAGGCCAATTGGCAACGTTCACATGCTGTGCACCGTTCTATGAATGAGGCCAATGGACAACGTTCACATGCTGTGCACCGTTCTATTAATGAGGCCAATGGACAACGTTCACATGCTGTGCACCGTTCTATTAATGAGGCCAATGGACAACGTTCACATGCTGTGCACCGTTCTATTAAATGAGGCCAATGGGCAACATTCACATGCTGTGCACCATTCTATTAAATGAGGCCAATGGGCAACGTTCACATGCTGTGCACCGTTCTATTAAATGAGGCCAATGGGCAACGTTCACATGCTGTGCACCGTTCTATTAAATGAGGCCAATGGACAACGTTCACATGCTGTGCACCGTTCTATTAATGAGGCCAATGGACAACGTTCACATGCTGTGCACCGTTCTATTAATGAGGCCAATGGACAACGTTCACATGCTGTGCACCGTTCTATTAATGAGGCCAATGGACAACGTTCACATGCTGTGCACCGTTCTATTAAATGAGGCCAATGGACAACGTTCACATGCTGTGCACCGTTCTATTAATGAGGCCAATGGACAACGTTCACATGCTGTGCACCGTTCTATTAATGAGGCCAATGGACAACGTTCACATGCTGTGCACCGTTCTATTAATGAGGCCAATGGACAACGTTCACATGCTGTGCACCATTCTATTAAATGAGGCCAATGGGCAACGTTCACATGCTGTGCACCGTTCTATTAAATGAGGCCAATGTTTCAGCTTGAGATCGAGTAAATCAATATCCACGTGCAATCTTGAATACTTAGGATCAGTTGACGTTTACTGTCGACTTTCTAGTACATAGATTTGAAAATTTGAGAATACTCAACTACCGGCTTTTTATTTCGGCCCTTTAATATTGCGTTACAAAAGAAAACTGAGGATATGCAAATTATGGTGAGAATGGCTCTCTCTGATTGGTCGGAAACAGCCCTTATAATCTTTACGATCAAATTGAAGGAGTTGTTCATTTCAAGTTTCAATTCAGTTTCAAAAGGACAGAAACGAAGCATGCAAGAGAAATTGCCTCTAATTAATATGAAGCAATATAAGCTTGTTTGAAGTGAAACACGATAAAACAACTTTATTTCTGCTAAAAAATGTATGACATCATCCCGCATAATTTCCCGCATAATTTGCGATTTCCCCCGCATAATTTGCCAAAAAAATCCCGCATAATTTTGATTTTTTTTCTGCATCCTTAAAGGAGAACTGAAGCCTAAGTTTATCTTTCGATAAAAACAAAGAGAATGTTGTGTACATTCATTTTCTGAAATAATGTTCAATTGTTTTTATTTTTATGGAGAAGAAACTTGAGTTTGAATTTAAAAAAGACATGGATTACCGCTGAATTGATCGCGGCTCACTTCAGTAATTATTCCCCTTAATAGACGTCACCTATCCCAAGGGAAAGTGCAATCACAATATAGAGTAATTATAAGTGCATTGTATTTTCTTGTACCCGAGAGAATGTTGTGAACGTATTTTAATATTCCCCTAAAACGACGTCACAAACAAAAAGATCTGAGCCGACGGTACAACGGCAAAATGGCGGATGATATTCCATATTGAATGTAAATTATGTTGATATCTAAGAAAGATTTACAAAAAATAATACTCAAGTAATGCTAATATAAGACATGTCTAACTTTCTTGAGAAAATAAATTTTGTCTTCAGTTCTCCTTTAACCATAAGCTCATTAAGGCGGTATTGACTTACCGTATCAATAATAATAATTATTATATTAAAGAGGCTTAATAATCATATCAACATTATTAGAATAGTGGCTCTTCATCTTACAAAGGTAGGAGAAGGTACATTATAAGAACTCACCGAGTACAATGGCACTGATCTACCAGCTTTAATGTTTCCTCCAAGTTCAGATTTCTTGACATTGTAACTAAGGTCACATGGAAGAAGGTTGACAAGAACCAAAGGTGCAAGCACCGAGATACAGTGAGCTGGTTGAGGTGCAACTTTCAGTTTTTTGGTAGGAAGAACATCAGACATTGGGTCATCTTCTGGATAACCCTCACGTTGTACTGCAGTACAAAACCTATGAGAATTTATAAGAATTTAGATTAGTATCACATCCAGCAAGGACAACACAATAATTTTCAGCACTATTTTGTGCTTAAACAGTTGTATTTTATCAATAGATTAACATATCTTAAGGAAAAATTATGTAGCTAGAAATACCCATTATATTTAATATCCATTTTTATTAATATTATATATATAAATTAAATTTTAATTTATCCCAGTAATTATAATTACTTGTAAAGCGCTAATGGACTTTACGGAATTAGCGCTATAAAAATAACACTTATTATTATTATTATTATTGACACACACTTGACGTCATAAAATGTTCAAAACTCAAGTGGAATCACCACTGCCAAGTTTTGGACATTTTATGACGTCAAGTGTGTGTCAATAAGAGTACAGACAACGAAAAAAACATCTTCAATTTGTTTTTTACAATAACAAAGTCAAAAAACATCCAAAAACAAGGAAAAAGTTTGAAAGAAAAACTGTTTCAAGCGCGCTAGCTCCATGCGTGAGCGATTCGTCATACAGTGTGTCTGTACTCTTATTGACAACGGCTGAGAGCCAATCAGATTGCGAGACTTCGCTCTGTTATTGTAAAAAGCAGCATTAAATACAAGGCAAAGTACAAATATATCTGTATCCTATGATGCAATGATGACTGACTTGTAGCCTGCCCAAGCTGAGTGATCTGCATGAAATAGGAGACGTGTGTCTGCTTCCTCTTGTGCCGACTTCAGTTCCTCCGCTTTCTCTACCTTGTCTGTGGTTATCTTGGAGCAATCCTCCTCAGATGTAGCAAACAAGATTTTGTTTCCTAGCTTTGCTCTGTAGTTATCCTGCTGCCATTATGTTGATAGGAATGATGTCAAGGCAGTCTTGGTACTCGGATCGGCTATGAACTTTCTCCACTGCTGTACTTTGTGTCCATACATGTAAGTTATATTTCTGAACTGTGTTCCAGAAACAGTGGTTCTGTTTTGCCGCTCTGTTCTTTATAGAATCCAGCTTGTACACATCAAACACGACATTGCATGATTCGTTCACTTTTCAGATATTCATGAAGTACAATGCACAGAAAAATATCTGCAATTTCTGAAAATGTCTTGTGATCATGTTCGAGTCTTTGGACAACACTCATACCATTGACGATGCAAACAGATGGCCCAGGAATTTGCCCTGCGGAAGAAACATTCTTCTGAAGCTCTTTGGCCAGTACAGACTTGTTAGTTTTCCTTAACTAACCGTCAGCTGTTGCAAGAAACTACGGCAGTGGCCCAAGTGGATGGGCCAAAACATCAATCATTTTCAGATTTCTGCTCTCCACAAAAACTACCATTTGTCCAAAGAACATGCCATCGTTTGGGTGAACTGCTCTCACTGAATGCTCTGCGGTAGGCTTGTTCTCAGCAAATCTGCCTCGACGTCAGATGGAGCAACCTTCCCAGTTGATAGACAGACATGGTCTTGTTGTTCACTGAAGAATGGGTCGATCCAATTACTCTCCAACATTTCCAACAGTATTGTGCTTTGTAGATCAGCATGGTTAGGTTAAAGTGGGTCTTCAAGTCTAGCATGTCTCTCAACTGTCTAAGGAATATGATCCTGTATTCAGCGACCATGTAATATCTGCAGATTGCTCCTGGCTTCAGACTAAATCGCTTTGTGCCCCCTGATGTTTGAGTGTCTTCATTGACCATTTCCTTGCACGCTTGGTCCAATGGAATTCTTCCAAATGGGTTTTCTGCTCCAATCTGAACTGAAAACCCACCAGACATAACATATTCATAACATCAGGATGCTCTTGGTCGAGGTGCGACATCAGCAAGATGTACATGTACATGTAGGCTGACAAATATCTTGTATCAAGTATCTTTTCTTTCTTTCGCGATAATAGGTTGGGGTAGGGAGTTTGAGACCAAACACCTTTGCCTGTATAGCAATCGTCCGTTTTCGCGTTCACAGATCCCGTTGTAAAACCGCTGTACTTATTGACATCAGATGCATTTGTACAGGGTTAACCTCGAGTCAGTGTAATTTATTCACAAATATCAACAAGAACACAAAAAAATGTTGGCATGAAACTATAGAAACATTTTTGAATTGCACGGACTGGTTTCTGAATCGAGGCTAAGCCTGTACAAATGCGTCTTTTGTCAAAGGACAGTGGTAATCTCTAAACAAGTATTTACTCTGTGAGAGGTACAACCACCCAAAAGCGTCTGATCTCCTCTATTCTGTCGATGAGAAAGTCTGGAATGATATCCCAATTGAAGACCTCCAAAAAAAAAATACAAAAAGCACTTGATTTCTGTGGATAATTCATTGTAGTGCTTTATGAATGTCTTGAACACTATAGTTTGACATGTTGTACCCTACGATGATAAGTACTAACTTTAATTCTTTCGCTTTTTAAATAATTTATAATAAGCTTATTTTCCTTATTATTATATTGCAACATCTATTGCTATCGAAAATAGTAATGGCTACATCAATTATAATAATAATGATAATAATATTTTTTTATTTATATAGCGCTATTTCCGGTAGTCCAATAGCGCTTTACAATGTACACCTAATTGCAGAAAGGTTGTCCCGGAAAAGCACATTTACACATTTGCACATTTACACATTTGCACATTCGCAACATCACGTGTATATTTGTTTTGCGCAAGTGGAACCCAGAGTCAATAGATTCAGTAGAAGTATACTGCCATAAGAATGCTGCGGCCTTATACAGAAGATTTCAGGTGGATAGTTGTATTTCAGCGCTTGTAAAAGTGCAAATGTGTAAATGAGCAAATGTGTAAATGTGTAAATGTGCTTTTCCGAGGTGGACAACCTTTCTGCAATTAGGTGTATATAAAAATAGTAATAATGAATGAATTAAATAATTATAATCACATCAACTCCTCCATCTTTCATATCTATCCATCTATTGCTATCTAAAATAGTACCGTAATAGGTTACATCAATTATAATCATATCAACTATTTATTATTATTATTATAACCTATATTATTATTATTATTAAGTTCTCCATCATTCATATTTATCCATCTGTTGTTATATAATTGTTTTACATTTTATGCAGGTTGCAAGAGCCTTGTTTAACCCCTAGGGTTTTTCTCTTGTATCCTCCATCTTATCATTATTACAATTATTATTTGCAATTCATATTAATATTATATGGAAATAAATGAACCTCTGATTGTATCCCAGGCCAATGTTGTGTTGACAAAGGGTTGGGTATTTTCGGGTAGTGGTACACTCTCGTCCGTTGCTCTAGCCATTTTTCGTAAGCACAAAGCTGTGCCAATCTCATCAATCTGTGATATAGGAAAGCCCATGGCGATAGTGATTTATCATTTGTATCAGTTCTACGTCGTTGGTTAGAGACTTGATTGCATAAGGTAGTAATATGTGCTTCGTGGGCTTCTGCTTTCCACAGCTTTAATTACTCCATACACAAGATATTGGCCAAATGAACTAATTAAACGTTGTACTCGTGTCCAGGTTACCAGTCAGGAAGGATTGTATGTAAAAACATTCTAAGACAGTCAGGGATTAGAGAGCACTTCCTTGCAGCTCGGAGGGCTTGGGAGGCCACAAAGTGCTTGCATTTTGATCCTTTATAAGATAGCAACCTTCTTGATAACATGACTGGTATCTGCACATTTTTCCAGCAGTTCCTGTATGTCCCGAAGTTCCATATTTTCACATAATATGAGCTGCAATCGTGACATCATGGTGATATCTGGGAACCTAAATGAGCAAAGCTGGCTTATTATAACACACGTCCATCGTCAACACAACTTCACCACTGCAGCTGCGAAGTCTTGTCTTGTCAAGCAAACATCTTCTACAGCAGTTGCTTTGGCTCAACCGTCCTTTCAAGTAACAGCAGCAGTACAGCAAAACAATGTGCATCTTAGTGAGGGTCAGATGTTTAGCCTCCAATCCACTTTGATTCCCTTTTCAACTGCACTATCCAGAACGTACAAGTTGTAGTTTTGTTGAGCTCTTAATCAACATGTTCTTAAACTCATTTTCAGAACTGTGCTTTTTTGTCAAGATAATCTATTTTGTAAACAGAAAATGTGTAGAGAGAGCACTTTGAGCAGCATTTGCTGGTGTAAAGTCGTCTTCAGCAGTTCAGGTCTTGAGCGTGTGCAGGTTTAGAAGAATTTCTCATTTGATGAGAAGTACTGCTAACAATATGTGGTTGTAACAAGGCAATGGTCAATGGTTTTACTGTATGTAGACAGTGTTCACATTGATTTGTTCTGCATGTTCACATCAATATGCAAACCACTGATTGGCTAAATACAGTATTAATTTGTACTTGTATAAAACTAAAGAACAAAAGATGCCAGGGATTTCATTCAAACCAGTACTAGTGCTTGTTTATGACAACTAGAGAATATTCTTACTGGATAGTTTTGAGTTATAGAACCACAACAACCCAAAAGAAAGGAATGTATCACAACACTGAGCTGCAGCAAAAACTTCAGGCGTAAACCGAGTGCAACTCAAGCTTCTTGAGTGCTTAGCAACCTCCCACATGCATCCAGAACTGGATATATGCACAACTAAGCATTGACCATTCCTTTTATAACATATAGCCATGGCTTTTACGCATCAAAAACTGATTGATTCTTATCAATAATTCTGATCAACTGACAAATTCTTACCTGAATTTAATAATTACCTGAATTTACTTGCACTTCCTACTGCGTGACATTCTCTAGCATATCCAGAGGACGTAAAAGCTTTAGTAACACCTTTCCAGTCAATGGCTTCAGAACTAAACCCTACCCCTACCCCGTGGGGTCTGGCATAGATTTTCCATGTCACAGCATGTAAGGGTACTGTGAGGGAGTGTTGTGGTTGGATAATTGGAAGAGTAAATGAACCTACAAGAAATCCTGTTGGTTAGCAACTGTGCAAGGTGGATCACATGACAAACTATTATCAACAAATAATAATTACTTTGTTGCAGATGAAGGTTATATAGTTGTACATGACTTTATATAAGCATATAGTAGAATAAATACTTGTGGATTGGCACACCACAGGTGAAACAATAAGCATGATAATACATGCAACAGAATGAATAATTCATCTCTAAAGTTACAGTACAGTGTACATTTAGACCCTGTCCACACTAAAGCGCTAACCTGCGTTTTCCTATTGTTTCTGGTAATGAGCTGATTGTTTTCGATTCCCTTGAGGATATAGAACAATATAAAAACGATGCGTTTTCAAACGAAAACGGAGTAGTGTGGACGGGGCCTTAGATCCATCTTGTTCTTACCTTGGTACGTAATGACCTTGTAGTTTGATCTCTAAAGGTAGATCCATCTTGTTCTTACCTTGGTATGAAGTATGACCTTGTAGTTTGATCTCTAACGGTAGATCCATCTTGTTCTTACCTTGGTATGAAGTATGACCTTGTAGCTTGATCTCTAACGGTAGATCCATCTTGTTCTTACCTTGGTATGAAGTATGACCTTGTAGCTTGATCTCTAAAGGTAGATCCATCTTGTTCTTACCTTGGTATGAAGTATGACCTTGTAGCTTGATCTCTAATGGTAGATCCATCTTGTTCTTGACACTAAGAGCTGATTGGACTGTGACTACCTTTCGCGCTCCTCCTTCTAGAGTCACTTTGAATACAATACGCACTGGCTGAATATCACTGGCCTGAAGACAATAAATAACATTAATGTTTGCTTGGTTTATCTGTGGGACATTACAGAAGAGAGGACTCGGAATCTATTTCCTTCCACAAGAAACCCAAGTCATGTTACATCCATCTTCTAGCCTGCATTTAGCCAGATGTGATACAGGCTACAATCTGATAAACAACATGCTTGGAGTGTACCATAACAATTCATTCATTCAGTGATTTTGTTTTGTCTATTGCTGTGTGTTGTGGACCTCTACTGTCTCATAGTCCCCTTTTGTCGGTTACTATTGACAGTCTACCCCCTACATCACATATCACTCCATCTATTGCTACTACTATTATTATTATTATATATTTACTAGTATATTATTTGATGAGTTATTTATTTGTACTTTGTTTATGCTGTGAGCACCGCAGCTGACCATCCATTCACGTTATGGGAAACCTTATTATTATTGTATATTTACTAGTATATTATTTGATGAGTTATTTATTTGTACTTTGTTTATACTGTGTGCACCGCAGCTGACCATCCATTCACGTTATGGGAAACCTTATTATTATTATATATTTACTAGTATATTATTTGATGAGTTATTTATTTGTACTTTGTTTATGCTGTGTACACCGCAGCTGACCATCCATTCACGTTATGGGAAACCTTATTATTATTATATATTTACTAGTATATTATTTGATGAGTTATTTATTTGTACTTTGTTTATGCTGTGAGCACCGCAGCTGACCATCCATTCACGTTATGGGAAACCTTTGTGAATTAAACTTGTAGATGTAGATGTAGATACATTGTACCTACCACTGAACTGACAGCGCTGCTATCTGGTTGTACATATCTAAAGAATGTCCCTACACGGTCCACAGAGACTGGTGAAACTTGTGCCCAATTGTCTGCCTTGACAACAACTTGATGTACTATGATGTCATGAGTGTCCTGATGACAACAATTTAAACTGAAGGTTAATGTACTTTCTGCTGCTAAATGGTATGAAAGATATACAATGTGTATGTACACTTAATTACTAACTAAAACAATGCAGCAGGGATGTTAGAAATTTCCACTGTATCTGACCTTGTGTCTCATTTTTTCTCTACTACTGAATTCAAATGGTGTTTCACAACCTGCTGGTACTTCTCTCCAGTCTGACATTTTGTCTGCGTCGTTATCATGCTGTGTTAACTTTAAGCCAGTACTTGTAATTATGACACGGGATGGTGTTGTAGAGATTGTCCTGAATACTACCACACATCCTGCAATAATAAAACACATGTACATTGTAAGTGATGAGTAAGTCAGTCAGTCATTGACTCATGTCTGTAGGTCCCATTTGATTCCTTTACGCACTTACGTTTTTTTATTTAGCGAAAACTAGTTTCGTTTCTACAACCTCCTCAGTTCGCTAAAGATCTAATGCGTTACTGATTTAGCGAACTGAGGAGGTTGTAGAAACGAAACTAATTTTCGTTAAATAAATAAAACGTAAGTGCGTAAAGGAATCAAATGAAGGTATAGAACCTTGTATACTATGACATTTACGAAGTCCTTTGGGATCTCATCAAAAGTAATATCAGAGAAGTATGTTGGTCCAATCAAAACAAAAACTAATAATGGCAAATAAAGCATGCCTACCTGTGCACTCAGTGCACAATCCCCTCCACACAACAGTCAAATCTATCAACTTTATTTTCAGAGGGTGACATGTAACAGTTTTCACTGATAAATATGTGGCCCTCCATCTATAAAATACATTATATTCACTAGCATATATAAGCCACACTTTTTCCCAAAAATCATGATCCAAAGTTGGGGGTGCGGCTTATCTTCAAGAACATCGGGAGAGTATTCACATCATTCTTGTGTTTATTACTATTACTCCTAAATAAACAGGCAAATTAATGGCTGCTAACGCCTTTTCAGGCAGTTTAACGGTTTGCTAAATTGTGCGGTTTTACTACAAGACATAACGGTTTGCTAAAGTGTTTTTCATTGATGAGTGGGTTGGTTGACGTGCTAACACAACATGTGTCAATCAAATGTCTCAAACATACCATTCTCATGTGCACCTTAGATTTTAGAACTGATAATGCCAAAAGTTGGTGGGAAAGACGTTTTGAATCAGTCATAGGATTGTATTGGACCATGAATTGTTGTAAAGAATTCCACTGAAAAAGCGTTTATTGCAAAGCTAAAATTATTGGAAATCCTTTGAAGTATCTATGGGAGTTTATGTCCGATAACGCAAAGAATGTAATGTACATGTAGCTTTCTCAAGATTCCACTTGTGATTTGCGTTGCCAAACTCAGGGTGTCGCTTATCTGCGAGTGCGGCTTATATGGCGGTGAATACGGTAACTAGAAAAACAAAGGTGTGTTGTGTTGCTACACAGTGTACACCATTCCCTTCACACCATGGTAACTATGTTAACTCACCAGTAATAGCATATGGTACAAATGGTGCTCGTATCTATGGTAACTCACCAGTGTTATTTTTAATAGCATATGGTACAAATGTTGCTCGTATCTATGGCAACTCACCAGTGTTATTTTTAATAGCATATGGTACAAATGTTGCTCGTATCTATGGCAACTCACCAGTGTTATTTTTAATAGCATATGGTACAAATGGTGCTCGTATCTATGGCAACTCACCAGTGTTATTTTTAATAGCATATGGTACAAATGTTGCTCGTATCTATGGCAACTCACCAGTGTTATTTTTAATAGCATATGGTACAAATGGTGCTCGTATCTATGGCAACTCACCAGTGTTATTTTTAATAGCATTTGGTACAAATGGTGCTCGTATCTATGGCAACTCACCAGTGTTATTTTTAATAGCATATGGTACAAATGGTGCTCGTATCTATGGCAACTCACCAGTGTTATTTTTAATAGCATATGGTACAAATGGTGCTCGTTTTCTGTGAGGCCCTGAACCAGTGGATGTTGTAGAGTTATTAGAGTCTGGTCTGTGTACAGGACTCTCTAAACTGTCATTACTGTCACATAATCTAGCATCGTTTGGTGTAGTAGTACCATAAAGGTCTTCTGTCCAGCTTGATATGGTTTGTTTTATCATGTTGATAAGCATACTTGTGACAGTGATATCAAGGCGATCAGGAGCTGCAATATAAACATGTAGTACATAACTATAAATCATTTTAGCATATTTTACAATTATTATCACATATGCAAAACTCCACTGGAAACCAGCATCAGCTCAATGGATTTTGTGTTAAATAAAGTTATTATTAATCTTACCATCAAGCTTAACTAGTAATCTCTTAGGACTTGACCTGGTGTGATGCTGCTGTTGCCAGTGCAATTGACACCTAAGAGAAGTATCAACGATGTTACTGACATCATACTTGATTACGTAAACACTACGTAAATAATAATAATAATAATAATAATAATAACAACAACAACAACAACAACAACAACAACAACAACAACAACAACAACAACAACAACAACAACAACAACAACAACAACAACAACAACAACAACAACAACAACAACAACAACAACAACAACAACAACAACAACAACAACAACAACAACAACAACAACAACAACAACAATAATAATAATAATAATAATAATAATAATAATAGAGTCGTTTTCGTATGAGTGGGAAACCTACGGCACGGAGTTACGGTCACGGTACAGAATCGAAGACATTGCATTCAACCAATCACAGCGCGCAAAATCATCGCTCAGCCAATCAGAATGCTTGGATACGGCATGATGATGGCGCGATACTGTCACCGCACGGCACGAACCGTACCGTAGCTACTTCCCACTTATACGAAAACGACTCTAATAGTAATAATAGTAAATTATAGACACTGTTAGTGTCACACTTAAGTTTCAAAACCATTACTTTAAGGAGGCTCCATATAGTTTTAAGGGCCTTTATACCAAATGTAAAAAGCGTCTTATAGCTAATACAGATGTATAATTTGACACCCGTTCAGCCAACCATATGACAGATCATGAGTTGGGGAATCGTTTTTTTTTTACCACAATTAGTCAGTTTCTCGCTCTCTGATTGGCTTAGAGCCGTGGTAAATAAGAGTACATACCACGGAAATTGCGTGTTCGCTCGCACACGGAGCTAGCGCGCGCTTGAATCAGTTTTCTTTCCAAATTTCTCTGCGTTTTCGGTTTTTTTCTCCGTCTGTTGTGAACAAAACACAAATTTACGATTCGATGACACCAACCGTGATTAATAAGAGGACATACCACGCGAAACTATCGTAAATTTGTTAAATATGAAAATGATCACTCGAAAGGTTACCATAGCAACACCATACTAGCTTTAACAAAGGTCATTTTTCTCATAAAATCAATAACGCACGGTTTACACGGTGAATCTTTTTAATACTTTTCATTATGAAAATTCTACACTTCACCTTTCATTTGACAAAGAACTGAAACATTCCGCACTACAGAATCCAAAATATTGCAAAATATTGATTTTGCAAAATAAAGAAAAATCTGTAGTACCAATTTTTTTCATATTATGTTAATTACTGTAGCTTTATATTACAAACAAATTGTAAAATTATGAAAAGATTTTACCGTGTAGTTTTGGAATTTCTTTTCAAAAAAGATTGCCCACGCATGACGTCATCAAATTAAAAATAATTCAAGTTCCATTATTGCGCATGCTCATGGTCTTGCGCATGCTCATGGTCTTGCGATGCTCATGGTCTTGCGTGCGCGCACTTGCTTAAACTATATGGAGCCACCTTAATAGTTTAGAATGTTCACTGTAATTTACTGACCATCCTTGTAATTCAGCTCTTGAGCTGCGATATGGATAATTAAACTTGCTTACTTACTTACTAATACTGTCTAATGCTATCAATCAATGCAGTGCATATCCACCTCTGAGTGACACAATACATTATGTCATCAGGGGCGTAGCGTGCTTTTTTCCCAATGTACGCACATAGCAATGAGCGCCGAAGGCGTGAGCTTCTAGGGGGAGGGGCATGCCCCCCCCCCCCCCTGAAAATTTAGAAATCTAGAGCCTTGGAAATACCATTTTCTTCATTTTCCAGTGGACTTTCTCGCTACATAAATACAGAGTAAAATGCATTTATCATTTTTGGGGGATTTATGTAAAGGTTATGTAAATGATTTAGGTAAAGGTTGTGTAAAGGATTTATGTAAAGGTTATAGGGGGACTAGGATGTAAATCGTTCAAAATTTGATTTAGCTGAAACTTCACTGAAATAATCTGGAAGGGCCTTATAATCACTAGTTAAAATATTTTCTCAATATTGGAGAGGGGAGTACTATATTTTTATTAATCTTTAGAGGTGTCAGTGACATCACTTACTCAACCCAAACTCAGCTCCATTACATTTCTTTGTATTTTATGATCAAAATATCTGAATGGTTTGTTCAGATAACAGCTCTGCACTGAAGAAAACTAGTCAAACAATCAATCCTACACACAAATAATGTAAGAAAACTCCTTCACACAAATGTTTAGCTTCATAGAAATAAAGTAATTCAAGACATTAAATACATACATAAACTTTATTAACGTGTCAGACTTCTAGCATACCACAAGTGGTCAAGTGGTACACTAATCGGGGACACTTAATTAAGACATAATTACATTTACAAATATGAACAAATGTATGGAGCGAAGCCATGTTGATTGTTTGGGTTGAGTACGTGACGTCACTAACACCTCTAAAGATTCATAAAAATGTATTACTTCCCATTGGAATGTCTGAGAAAAAAACGAACCGGTAATTCTATGGGTCTTTGACATTATTTCAGTAAAGCTTCAGCTAATTCAAATTTTGAACGATTTACGTAATAGTCCCCCTATATGTAAAGGATTTATATAAAGGTTATGTAAATAATTTATGTAAACTGCTTGTATATACCGCTACCGAGGTGTATTAGCGACATAACAACTCGAGGTGAAGCCAGTTTTTTGGTATTTATTTTGTTTGAGACTGTACTGACTACAATTATCATTATACATGTACACTGTAGACTGACTGCAAGAGTAAAGTTATTGGGGATGGGACACAATCTGATGAGCGGCGAAGGCGCAAGCTCGTAGGGGGATGCGGGGTCATGCTGAGGTATAAGGTCTCTGAAATAGCATTTCCTGCCTTCTGTGAGTAGTTTCCAGCAAGTTTAAACTGAGTCAGCTGTTAAAGTGCTACTTAGACGAAAATTGATCGAAGTTTAATTTAGCTGAAACTTCATTGAATAATTCTTCAAGGGTCTAATAATAACCAGTTATATTTTTTTTCGATTTTAGAGGGAAGTACTATATTTTCATGAATCTTTAGAGGTGTATGTGACGTCATCTACTCAACCCCTTCAGCTCCATACATTTCTTTGTATTTTGTTAGTCAAAATATCTCAATGTTTTGTTCAGATAACAGCTCTGCATTGAAGATAACTGGTCAGACAATCAATCCTAAGCACAAATAATGTAAGAAAACTCCTTCACCCAATTCTTTTAGCTTCATAGAAATAAAATAATTCAAGAAACTAAACACAAAGAAATGTATGGAGCGAAGCTGTGTTGATTGTTAGGGTTGAGTAGATGACCTCACTGACACTTCTAAAGATTCATAAAAATGTAATACTTCCCATAGGAATTTTGAGAAAACACATTAACCAGTAATTGTATGGCTCTTTGAGATTATTTCAGTGAAGTTTCAGCTAAATTAAACTTCGATCGATTTTCGTCTAAGTAGCACTTTAAGATTTCGTCTTAGATTTCAATTTGTTTCAATTTCTTTATGTTCCTTATAATATTTATACTTTAAGGATTTTAAATTGTACGCAGGTGCGTATGTGCACGCTATGCCCCTGGTCATACAAGTGTTATTGTACAAATGTAGTACATGACACAATACAGTATGTCATACAGGTGTTATTGCAGTACATATGTCATACAGGTGTTATTGTAGTACATATGTCATACAGGTGTTATTGTAGTACATATGTCATACAGGTGTTATTGTAGTACATATGTCATACAGGTGTTATTGCAGTACATATGTCATACAGGTGTTATTGTAGTACATGACACAATACAGTATGTCATACAGGTGTTATTGCAGTACATATGTCATACAGGTGTTATTGCAGTACATATGTCATACAGGTGTTATTGTAGTACATATGTCATACAGGTGTTATTGTAGTACATGACACAATACAGTATGTCATACAGGTGTTATTGCAGTACATATGTCATACAGGTGTTATTGTAGTACATGACACAATACAGTATGTCATACAGGTGTTATTGCAGTACATATGTCATACAGGTGTTATTGTAGTACATATGTCAACAGGTGTTATTGTAGTACATATGTCATACAGGTGTTATTGTAGTACATATGTCATACAGGTGTTATTGTAGTACATATGTCATACAGGTGTTATTGTAGTACATATGTCATACAGGTGTTATTGTAGTACATATGTCATACAGGTGTTATTGTAGTACATATGTCATACAGGTGTTATTGTAGTACATATGTCATACAGGTGTTATTGTAGTACATGATACAATACAGTATGTCATACAGGTGTTATTGTAGTACATATGTCATACAGGTGTTATTGTAGTACATATGTCATACAGGTGTTATTGTAGTACTGATACAATACAGTATGTCATACAGGTGTTATTGTAGTACATATGTCATACAGGTGTTATTGTAGTACATATGTCATACAGGTGTTATTGTAGTACATATGTCATACAGGTGTTATTGTAGTACATATGTCATACAGGTGTTATTGTAGTACATATGTCATACAGGTGTTATTGTAGTACATATGTCATACAGGTGTTATTGTAGTACATATGTCATACAGGTGTTATTGTAGTACATATGTCATACAGGTGTTATTGTAGTACATATGTCATACAGGTGTTATTGTAGTACATATGTCATACAGGTGTTATTGTAGTACATATGTCATACAGGTGTTATTGTAGTACATATGTCATACAGGTGTTATTGTAGTACATGATACAATACATTATTACACAACTTGTAATCTTACAGTACAATATACGAGTACAAATATGACAGCGTATTACACGTTTTAGAATTCGGACACGTCAATTTTGCGCGCGCGCTCAGTTTGTTTCTTAATTGTTTTGTCCGGTCGCAAATAAAAAGAAAGAGAAAAAGACGTTTGTTTTTTGTTAATTTTAATTTGTTGTCGTATAATAAACAATTTATTACACGGGTAGTTGTGTAATACGGCTGGATATTTTTACTCGTCTGTTTGTATTTTGACTCGCCTACGGCTCGTCAAAATACGGCACGACTCGTAAACATATCCAGCCGTATTACACAACTACCCGTGTAATAACCTCTATGTATGTCATACAGGTGTTATTGTAGTACATACAGCAATATGCAGAAATTCTGATCATTTTGACTAAAATACATATATATCAAAAACCTACTTAAAATTATGGGATGGCTACGCTGATATTTTTTTCTAGTTGTCTGCCAGCGAGGCTTTATGAAAAAAATATCATGGAATGTAGGTCTATCCCATGATTTTAAGTCAAAAGGATCACAATTTGCATATTGCTGTATGTCATACAGTGTATTTTAGTACATCAAATGCAGGATCATCAACTAAAATTTCTGCCCTACTTAAATTTATGGGATGGCTACGCTGATATTGCTTATTTATACAGGTGTTATTGTAAAAATACATATGTCATACAGGTAGGTCTTTGATATATGTGTATTTTAGTCAAAAGGATCACAATTTCTGCATATTGCTGTATGTCATACAGGTGTTATTGTAGTACATATGTCATACAGGTGTTATTGTAGTACATATGTCATACAGGTGTTATTGTAGTACATATGTCATACAGGTGTTATTGTAGTACATATGTCATACAGGTGTTATTGTAGTACATGTCATAAGGTCTTATTAGAGAGATTTAGCAAACACGACGCGACGTGAAAGAGGACGGCGCGCTCGCTGACGAATAACTGTGAAACGACCGTTGGCGTCCTCAACGTCATGAAGAGGATGTGAAAACAAGTGAAATGGCGTTGTGAACTTGACGTCGCGACGTTGTCACGGTAGTTACGCAATGACCAAATGTGATATATTTGTCATCTAACGTCGCGTTCTCACGTCGCGTCGTGTTTGCTAAATCTCTCTATTGTAGTACATGACACAATCCAGTATGTCATACAGGTGTTATTGTAGTACATGACACAATACAGTATGTCATACAGGTGTTATTGTAGTACATGACACAATACAGTATGTCATACAGGTATTATTGTAGTACATATGTCATACAGGTGTTATTGTAGTACATGACACAATACAGTATGTCATACAGGTATTATTGTAGTACATATGTCATACAGGTGTTATTGTAGTACATATGTCTTATCGAATTCATGAATAATTAATGAGGGAAATACAATAGAAATCATAAGCGTAGCAGACATCTGTAAATCGGCAAGAGATTCGTCCTCATTTGCATTCAACTTTAACTTGGATTTTCTCGGCCAAACTGTTTCCTATCATCAAAATTATAGTAAAACATCCACGGTATTATAATTGTAGTACATATGTCATACAGGTGTTATTGTACTACATGACACAATACAGTATGTCATACAGGTATTATTGTAGTACATATGTCATACAGGTGTTATTATACTACATGACACAATACAGTATGTCATACAGGTATTATTGTAGTACATATGTCATACAGGTGTTATTGTAGTACATGACACAATACAGTATGTCATACAGGTGTTACTACATTTGTACATGTACCTCCAAGGTTCAATCCACGGTTCCCATCCAGACACATTACGGTTGTAATATTCCACCACTAATGAACAATGTGCAGCACCATCACCAGTAGCTTGGAGATCATGCCAGAAATAGAAATCTGAAACAACAACAACAGAACCAATGCAATGGCATTAACAACATTATAGAGGGCCACAAGTTTATCAGTCTGAGACTGTTTAGTGTCACCCTCCGAAAATAAAGTCTTTTGATTTGATTTGATTTGATTTGATTTGAGCAAGACTCGATTAGAGACTTTAGTTTGGCTTTGATCTCCTTGACGTGATCAGACGGTCCTTGAATTAATAATGTTTTGGTGGATGAAAATAGTGTGAGCGTCACAGGTTTGAACTTTAGTACAGACGATCGATCGGTAGTAGTGATTGAAGGTTGCTCGTCAATAAATTCACTGAAATATTCTTCACAGAAATCTCTAAGATCCTCGACTGTTCCAACCCAAATGTATTGATCTTTCTTTTCGTTGAATGACAGAGGATTAACTCTAGCAGTTTGACCTGCATTGATTCGTTCAACGGGAGTATTAAAGTAGATATCGTCAGAGCTATCTGTTATACGTCCGCACTCCGCCATGATTAGCTATGTAAATGATATTTTTACAATAACTTACAAATTTCTCGCGCGCTGATTGGTTAATTTTCATCATCAATAAGAGGACAGACAGATAAAAACAAAATGGCGCGTACAAAGCTGAAGATCGATGGAGAAAAATTTCATCAATGGACGATTTTCCTTCGTTCCAAGTTGAATTTCTTGAGGAAATTTCAGATGAAAAACTATGCTTGTCTCTGGAGGAAGTTGAGTCCGAACAGAAAGTAAATGATAGCGTTCGCTTTGCGACACTAAATGACTACGAACTGCACGAAATAGTCAAGAAATTCGTAAGATCGAGAAATACAAGATGGTGTGTAAACATGTTTGAATAATTTTTGTTATTGTAAAAAAAAATTTGACATCACTTTTTATGCGTCTGTCCTCTTATTGACGATAAATTTCGTCATAACATTGTCAAAGTAGTATGCGGATCCACTCGGCTGTCGCCTCGTGGATCCACACTACTTTGACAATGTTATGACGAAATTTATCGTCAATAAGAGGACAGACGCATAAAAAAGTGATGTCAAATATATATTTTACAATAACCTAGCGTAATCTCGCAATCTGATTGGCTCTCAGCCATTGTCAATAAGAGTACAGACACATGCAATGACGAATCGCTCACGCACGAAGCCAGCGCGCGCTTGAAACGGTTTTTCTTTCAAACTTTATCCTTGTTTTTGGATGTTTTTTGACTTTAAATCCATTGTCAATAAGAGTACAGACAATGGAAAACCCCTTGCGATTTGTTAAATACACTCTATTAATTAAGACTGGATACATGATATATACACTGTATTAATTAAGATTGGATACATGATATATACACTCTATTAATTAAGACTGGATACATGATATATACACTCTATTAATTAAGACTGGATACATGATATATACACTGTATTAATTAAGACTGGATACATGATATATACACTCTATTAATTGCCCTATACCACTATGACGTAACGGCTTATTTATAGGGGGACAGAATGAAGAACAATAGAATATAAATCTGCTCTGCTGAGGTTCGCTTAAAACTAGTTTCCAGATATATATTAATCGATACTTTTACAATATTTACTGTGTTTGGTGACTTTCATCGCTTTCAGACCGTCTGTAAAATACATTTATTTGGGAAATCCTTTGTGTTGTTGCTGTTTTGTCCCCCTCTAGCGACCATGATCCTTAGCGTTTAAACAATAGATTGTTTTGATTTGACGTCATAGTGGTATAGGGCATACACTGGATACATGATATATACACTCTATTAATTAAGACTGGATACATGATATATACACTCTATTAATTAAGACTGGATACATGATATATACACTCTATTAATTAAGACTGGATACATGATATATACACTCTATTAATTAAGACTGGATACATGATATATACACTCTATTAATTAACTGGATACATGATATATACACTCTATATTAAGACACTACTATATACACTCTATTAATTAAGACTGGATACATGATATATACACTCTATTAATTAAGACTGGATACATGATATATACACTCTATTAATTAAGACTAGATACATGATATATACACTCTATTAATTTATATACACTCTATTAATTAAGACTAGATACATGATATATACACTGTATTAATTAAGACTGGATACATGATATATACACTGTATTAATTAAGACTGGATACATGATATATACACTGTATTAATTAAGACTGGATACATGATATATACACTGTATTAATTAAGACTGGATACATGATATATACACTCTATTAATTAAGACTGGATACATGATATATACACTCTATTAATTAAGACTGGATACATGATATATACACTGTATTAATTAAGACTGGATACATGATATATACACTGTATTAATTAAGACTAGATACATGATATATACACTGTATTAATTAAGACTGGATATATATACATATATATATATTATATGTATACTGACGCGATCATATTGTTGTTGTAGCTCTTGACAATTGCTTCAGTGTATAGAGATTAACTGAAGAGTGGACCGACTTCACGTCGGTCTACGAAACAAATTGTATTAAACTCTATGTACTCAAAAACTGAGTAGTATACACATTGGTTATATATTATATATATATATATAGTGAAGAGTAATTAAGGACTACATTTCGTTCATTGCTGTTTAATCTACAGTTCTGTTTCGTGGGAGCACAAGTGCTCTCACTCTTCAGGATTCTTACAGCGTGATGTTGTTTTCAACTACGTGATATTTATATAGCCCTAGTCGCGCGTTTTCACGCACGGTAGCACAGTACTTAACTAAGCATTCTTTAAAAGGAACTTATTTGCATGTCTGCAACTATTAACCAATTCAGATCGCTTATTTAACGTGGCTAATTCCCTATGGCAAATGATATAGTACTTCTCAAGGTTGCATAAATTACATCTCTTTGTTGTATTGGAGTACGCCCGCGCTTTGCCTAGTATCCTCCATGTTATTTTGTAATCTATCTTAGCGTTCTTTAACTGCCATATATATTTACTCAATTCAGTCTGATTACTATATACTTCTTTCTTGAACGACTGTTTGTGGTTGGCAAATCTCGACTTGAATTCCGTGTCAGTCAGGCCCACATAGCACTCACTCCCTTCTTCTGTAGTCACGGTGGCTTGGTAGATGATGCCCTTCATCAAGCATTGGTTATCTAGGGGACACTCCTCTTTTTTTCTGCAGTTGCATGGCCTTGTGTCGGAACCTTCCGCGTTTGGTTGTTGTAACAGGTGCTTATTGTGCGCGTCGATTGCACTATTTACACTCGGCATGCAACTATACGACAGCTTGAGTGTGTTTCGGTTGAATATTGGTCTCAGGGTGTGGCTCTTAGGGAAACATTCGTTGACGATACGCAAGAATTCTTTTCCCAGGTTAGTTTTCACATGCATATCGAATGGGAGGGTTAAACCAGGTAATGTTCCTTTTTCTTGCTCTGCTTTTTTTCTTTCTTTTGTCTCTAGGGAGGAACTTCAGCTTGTGTTCGTACCCGCTTTTGTCCAAAGCGGCCTGGTACGGTGGTGCTGCTTTGTTAAAGGCAGTTTCGTCTGATGATATATCTGATAGTCTCTGGTTTACGCTTTCTGGAATTCGCTTCAAGATGTTGGGTGGGTGGTTACTTTTAGCGTGTACATAGGACGGTGTATTCCCTGGTTTCATGTACGGGTGGTGTTTGCCGCTATTCAGATCTAGCGTCACGTCTAAGTAATTTATCACCTTTTTGTTCGCTTCTATGGTTATTTTTAAGCCATTGCTGGCGAACAAAGAGCAAATTTTCTTTTTAGCGCACTCGACGAGTCGGGGCGGGTCGTGGAACACAGCAAGCCCATCATCCCTATACAGGCCTATTGCTTCGCCGCAGATGGATTTCAATTGTGAAAGCATGTAGACTACAACCAGTTCGCACGACTCGGCACCATCGTATGCTCCCATGGTTACGTCAAACAAGTCATCAGAAGTGTCTTTCTTTACCCATGGGACATCTCCACGGTACAATAGTGTTTGTTTCGCGTGCATGATGATCTGTTTATCTTCTGGCGGAATGTTCACATACTTCGAGGCGAAATCAATAGCTGCGGATAGCAGTTTCTTTGTGATTGAGGGATAGAATTCCACTATATATATATATATATATATATACATGTATAATATATACACTCTATATATATATATATATATATATATATATATATATACACTCTATTAATTAAGACTGGATACATGATATATACACTCTATTAATTAAGACTGGATACATGATATATACACTCTATTAATTAAGACTAGATACATGATATATACACTGTATTAATTAAGACTGGATACATGATATATACACTCTATTAATTAAGACTGGATACATGATATATACACTGTATTAATTAAGACTGGATACATGATATATACACTCTATAATAATAATAATAATAATAAATAATAATAATATAACTTTATTTAAACACGGTGGACCCATCAGGATTTTACAAAGAAATATGATAAAATTGTAAATATCTATATACATAAACACTCTATCTATCTAATTATTATATATAAAAACTAATACTATAATAAACAAAATAACCTGCTTTTCAGGAGTGCCGTGTATTTAGTGAACTAGTTAAAAAATCGTTTACAGCCAGCACGAAAACTACTAAGGGTTTGTGCTTGCCGTAATTCGTTTGGGAGGCCATTCCAAAGAACAGCCCCATTATAGCTAAAGCTATTTTTTCGATAATTAGTGCGAGGAAATGGTATAGTACATGTAAGTTTGCACTCGGTGTCCCGCAATGAATAGCTTGTAACGCTGCTACGGTCTACAAATTTTGAGCGAAGGTAATCCGGAGCAAGACCATTAAGTGATTTATAGACCATAACAGCTTTTTGAATTTGGCGTTGGCAGTCCAGTTTTTTCCAACCGAGCAATTCAAATAGATCATCGGCATTAGTGTCATAGCTGGAGAAAGTTAAAACCCGAGCCGCACGATTTTGTAGCTTTTGTAATTTAGAGGCCAGGGTCTTACCACAATTTCCCCACACAACACTGCAGTAATCAAAATGTGGCTGGATCAGCGAAGTAAAGATAAGCTGCAGAGTTCTGTGAGGAACAAAAGGTCTAATACGTTTCAGGGCCCCGATACCAGAGGCAATTTTTTTAGATAATTTGTCGATATGTGCGTTCCAAGACAGACTTTCATCAATTAATACTCCAAGTGATTTCGTACTGGAGACTTGTTTGATAGAAGCTCCATTAATTGTTAATGACGGGACAGTCTCAACAGTCATTAACCTTTACCTTGACCCTATTAACATGAATTCTGTCTTAGACGTATTTAAAGTAAGCTTGTTTGCGTTAAGCCACTCTTTGACATTGACCAAATCTTGATTTAGAAAATGGTTAATGCTATCAACATTATCAGATGCGAAAGTTAGATGAGTATCATCTGCATACATACGAGGCTGACAATGGGAAATACAGTTTGGGAGATCGTTGATGTAAAGGAGGAACAGCAAAGGCCCCAGGATGGTCCCCTGAGGAATGCCACATGATAGTGAACAGTTATCTGACAAATAGCCATTCACTAAGCATTTTTGATTGCGTTCACTCAGATAGGAATTGAACCAGTCATTAGAGATACCCCCAATGCCATACTCGTATAATTTCGACAAAAGAATGACATGGTCCACCGTATCGAAAGCTTTTTTGAGATCTAAGAAAACTACGGCGTTTATTTCACCCTTGTCAATGTTAACAGCCCAATTGTCAGTAGCCTCGAGTAATGCAGTGACAGTAGAGTGAAGGTGTCGAAACCCTGACTGGTGACTAGAAAGTAGGTTATTATCAGTTAAATATGTGAAGACCTGATCGTAAACTATTCTTTCAAACACTTTCGCCACTATCGGGATAATTGAGATTGGGCGGTAGTTATTCAGATCGTCACGTTTCCCCTGTTTGAATAGTGGAATAACTTTAGAACACTTCCAGTCATCTGGGAAAATGCCTGTGACAATAGAGCGATTGAAAATGGAACAAAGAGAGTAAGCAATCAGGTCAGCACATTCACAAAGTAGCCTGGCAGAGATTGAATCCAGGCCAGTTGCTTTAGATTTGCTTAGTTTAGATACTAATGAATAAACTGTAGTTATATTGGTTTGTTTTAGCTCGAATAAATTTGCATTGTTGGAAATAAAATCAAGATATTCTAAATGTGAGTGGCTTTCATCGGGTATTGCACTAGCTAACCTAGGCCCAACACTAGCGAAGTGTTCATTAAAGGCCTCAGCTAGCTTTAAGACTGGATACATGATATATACACTCTATTAATTAAGACTGGATACATGATATATCCATGATATACTGTATTAATTAAGACTGGATACATGATATATAGAGGTTATTACAGTTAGAGTTGTGTAATACGGCTGGATATTTTTACGAGTCTTGCCGTATTTTGACGAGCCGTAGGCGAGGCAAAATACAAATACATGTAGACGAGTAAAAATGTCCAGCCGTATTACACAACTCTAACTGTAATACATTGTTTATTATACGACAACAAAATAAACCCCCCAAAAACGTCCTTTTTTCTTTCTTTGCTTATCAGTGTTAGCGTACAAAAGCTGTTTTTGCGGATTTGTTTGTGAAATGCGCGCGCTATCACACAATCGATACGCAATCGAGCGCGCTCTCGAGAGATTTTTCGCTGGCTTTTTTCACCAAAAAGATTGGATTTTCTTCATATTTTCTATACAGATATCATTCAAAAGTAGTTGTTTGTTTCCCTATTCCCTTTAGAAATACTTTTCTGTCGTTGTATAGTGTTTTTTTCTTTTGCAATGAAAACCAAAACTGGTACAAAATATGTCGTGTTCAAAACCGGTTTTACCGGGTTACAAGCCGGGTAATACGACAATCTACAGTGGGTAATACGCTCGGATATTTGGAGGATTTTGTGCCCTTTTATGGTAAATTTACGTCACAGTCGTATAATAAATACACTGTATTAATTAAGACTAGATACATGATATATACACTCTATTAATTAAGACTGGATACATGGGGGTATAAAACAATTCATACGCCAAGTAACTCACTTTGAATGCTGATTTCAATAAGAGGGACATCAGTGTCACCACAGTCATCAATAAGACACACACACATCGTACTAGCACGAACCTATTAGACCAACACAGACTACAATCACTTTGCTAAACACAAACAGCATTTCTTGGTTCTGTACTTTTTGTTTCTAATTTGACACGCTTTTTCTGTAGTTCTAAAATCAAAGGTTAAAGCAAGTACTTAACTTTACCCATGTTTCGAGCCTTAGCCCTTCATCAGAGTAAGTCTCTTTTTCACTGTACGTGTTATAGACTTCCTTTAACCTTCAAATTTATCATTATACACCAACACAGCCGATACTATTGTACTCGCCATTACATGCTGACATACATTTATAGCATGCTGTCTTGGTTTATATTGTCTGCAAACCTACATAAATTATCATTATCTAATTGATAAGTAAGTTTCATCCTATATAAGGACACGTCATTGCTTAGCTACGCACCTCAAACCCAGCAAACTGCCAGCCAGAGCCCTTGTCACTGGCTGTGTTTAACACTGGAGTAGCATTCTCTAATAACCATGTTGCTGATGCTTCTAGTCGTCCTGATGAAGACTTTAAAGCTCTGATACAGTCTTCTTCATAGAAACCAAGCTCAACAAGTCTTCTGACAACTGTTTCTATTGACAGATATTAATCTTAGTACATGTAATAATTCTACATGACTGTATCAGCCTTTACGTCACAATGGAGCTTTTTCACACACCCTCTTGGTACATTTCCACATCTATTCAAGACATTATGTTTGTTCAAGTGTTAAAAAGAAAGACATTATATGTACATTTGGTCCCATGGTCTGAAATGGGAAAACATGGTGGCAAGGTTAAAAAGGTCTACATTTAAAGAGTTACCATCAAAATCATGTTCCATTGGTTCTTGTTGGGAGCTTGTGGCAGTCTCAGACTTCATGGCTTTGTTGAGCTGTTTGGTGACTGATTCGAATATGGCCAAGTACAGCTTATAGTCATTGTAAGATATCCTCATGTTAAGAGATGAATGCAGATTAATCTGTAAGACAAAATAAACACCCCCTTACTGAGATATACAACCTTAAAAACCTCAAGAAAACCCAACCAATCAACTATGGGAATATGGACATGATAACAGTGCAGGTACCAAGACAATAGACATTGTATGGACTAATTAGTAGCAAGACAATAGACATTGTATGGACTAATTAGTAGCAAGACAATAGACATTGTATGGACTAATTAGTAGCAAGACAATAGACATTGTATGGACTAATTAGTAGCAAGACAATAGACATTGTATGGTCTAATTAGTAATTAGTAGCAAGACAATAGACATTGTATGGTCTAATTAGTAATTAGTAGCAAGACAATAGACATTGTATGGACTATTTAGTAGCAAGACAATAGACATTGTATGGACTAATTAGTAGCAAGACAATAGACATTGTATGGTCTAATTAGTAATTAGTAGCAAGACATTGTATGGTCTAATTAGTAATTAGTAGCAAGACAATAGATATTGTATGGTTTAATTAGTAGCAAGACAATAGACATTGTATGGTCTAATTAGTAGCAAGACAATAGACATTGTATGGACTAATTAGTAGTAAGACAATAGACATTGTATGGTCTAATTAGTAATTAGTAGCAAGACAATAGACATTGTATGGTCTAATTAGTAATAAGACAATAGACATTGTATGGACTATTTAGTAGCAAGACAATAGACATTGTATGGTCTAATTAGTAATTAGTAGCAAGACAATAGATATTGTATGGTTTAATTAGTAGCAAGACAATAGACATTGTATGGTCTAATTAGTAGCAAGACAATAGACATTGTATGGACTAATTAGTAGTAAGACAATAGACATTGTATGGTCTAATTAGTAATTAGTAGCAAGACAATAGACATTGTATGGTCTAATTAGTAATTAGTAAGACAATAGATAGTATGGTCAATTACAATACACAGACATTGTATGGACTATTTAGTAGCAAGACAATAGACATTGTATGGTCTAATTAGTAATTAGTAGCAATATACATTGTATGGACTAATTAGTATCAAGACAATAGACATTGTATGGACTAATTAGTAGCAAGACAATAGACATTGTATGGACTAATTAGTAGCAAGACAATAGACATTGTATGGTCTAATTAGTAATTAGTAGCAAGACAATAGACATTGTATGGTCTAATTAGTAATTAGTAGCAAGACAATAGACATTGTATGGACTATTTAGTAGCAAGACAATAGACATTGTATGGTCTAATTAGTAATTAGTAGCAAGACAATAGACATTGTATGGTCTAATTAGTAATTAGTAGTAGCAAGACAATAGACATTGTATGGTCTAATTAGTAATTAGTAGCAAGACAATATAGATATTGTATGGTCTAATTAGTAGCAAGACAATAGACATTGTATGGACTAATTAGTAGCAAGACAATAGACATTGTATGGTCTAGTTAGTAGCAAGACAATAGACATTGTATGGACTAATTAGTAGCAAGACAATAGACATTGTATGGACTAATTAGTAGCAAGACAATAGACATTGTATGGACTAATTAGTAGCAAGACAATAGACATTGTATGGTCTAATTAGTAATTAGTAGCAAGACAATAGACATTGTATGGTCTAATTAGTAATTAGTAGCAAGACAATAGACATTGTATGGTCTAATTAGTAATTAGTAGCAAGACAATAGATATTGTATGGTCTAATTAGTAGCAAGACAATAGACATTGTATGGACTAATTAGTAGCAAGACAATAGACATTGTATGGTCTAGTTAGTAGCAAGACAATAGACATTGTATGGACTAATTAGTAGCAAGACAATAGACATTGTATGGACTAATTAGTAGCAAGACAATAGACATTGTATGGACTAATTAGTAGCAAGACAATAGACATTGTATGGTCTAATTAGTAATTAGTAGCAAGACAATAGATATTGTATGGTCTAATTAGTAGCAATACAATAGACATTGTATGGTCTAATTAGTAATTAGTAGCAAGACAATAGACATTGTATGGACTAATTAGTAGCAAGACAATAGACATTGTATGGTCTAATTAGTAATTAGTAGCAAGACAATAGACATTGTATGGTCTAATTAGTAGCAAGACAATAGACATTGTATGGTCTAATTAGTAGCAAGACAATAGACATTGTATGGTCTAATTAGTAGTAAGACAATAGACATTGTATGGTCTAATTAGTAGCAAGACAATAGACATTGTATGGACTAATCAGTAGCAAGACAATAGACATTGTATGGTCTAATTAGTAGCAAGACAATAGATATTGTATGGTCTAATTAGTAATTCGTAGCAATAGACATTGTATGGTCTAATTAGTACCTCAACACTTGGTAGTTGTTCATTGGTGATATCTAAAAGTCCTGCAGTTTTTCGTCGTACTTGACGTTTAGCATTATTGAGTTCAATCAGTGCAGCAGTAGGGTCGATAATTGACTGAGCAGTTTCTTCTTCACAAGAGAATATGCATGAGAACATTTCAAGGCTTTGAATACTACATGATAACCACTTCTGGGTATGGAGATGAGGTCGCCATGCCAACACTGATGTCAACTAGATCAATAGATAATTTGCTATGAGTCTAATTGTGAAGAAGAATACTTTATTTGCACTTTTTTACCTTATAGTACCTGTATAGCACACATTGTTACAACCTGTGTCATGCCTATTAGTACCTGTATAGCACACATTGTTACCTGTATAGCACACATGTTACAACCTGTGTCATGCCTATTAGTACCTGTATAGCACACATTGTTACAACCTGTGTCATGCCTATTAGTACCTGTATAGCACACATTGTTACAACCTGTGTCATGCCTATTAGTACCTGTATAGCACACATTGTTACAACCTGTGTCATGCCTATATAGTACCTGTATAGCACACATTGTTACAACCTGTGTCATGCCTATTAGTACCTGTATAGCACACATTGTTACAACCGGTGTCATGCCTATTAGTACCTGTATAGCACACATTGTTACAACCTGTGTCATACCTATTAGTACCTGTATAGCACACATTGTTACAACCTGTCATGCCTATTAGTACCTGTATAGCACACATTGTTACAACCTGTGTCATGCCTATTAGTACCTGTATAGCACACATTGTTACAACCTGTGTCATACCTATTAGTACCTGTATAGCACACATTGTTACAACCTGTGTCATGCCTATTATTACCTGTATAGCACACATTGTTACAACCTGTGTCATGCCTATTAGTACCTGTATAGTACACACTGTTACAACCTGTGTCATACCTATTAGTACCTGTATAGCACACATTGTTACAACCTGTGTCATGCCTATTAGTACCTGTATAGCACACATTGTTACAACCTATGTCATGCCTATTAGTACCTGTATAGCACACATTGTTACAACCTGTGTCATACCTATTAGTACCTGTATAGTACACATTGTTACAACCTGTGTCATACCTATTAGTACCTGTATAGTACACATTGTTACAACCTGTCATACCTATTAGTACCTGTATAGCACACATTGTTACAACCTGTGTCATACCTATTAGTAGTACCTGTATAGTACACATTGTTACAACCTGTGTCATACCTATTAGTACCTGTATAGTACAACCTGTGTCATATATGTTACAACCTGTGTCATGCCTATTAGTACCTGTATAGCACACATTGTTACAACCTGTGTCATGCCTATTAGTACCTGTATAGCACACATTGTTACAACCTGTGTCATACCTATTAGTACCTGTATAGTACACATTGTTACAACCTGTCATACCTATTAGTACCTGTATAGCACACATTGTTACAACCTGTCATACCTATTAGTACCTGTATAGCACACATTGTTACAACCTGTCATGCCTATTAGTACCTGTATAGCACACATTGTTACAACCTGTGTCATACCTATTAGTACCTGTATAGCACACATTGTTACAACCTGTGTCATTCCTATTAGTACCTGTATAGCACACATTGTTACAACCTGTGTCATACCTATTAGTACCTGTATAGCACACATTGTTACAACCTGTGTCATGCCTATTAGTACCTGTATAGTACACATTGTTACAACCTGTGTCATACCTATTAGTACCTGTATAGCACACACATTGTTACAACCTGTGTCATGCCTATTAGTACCTGTATAGTACACATTGTTACAACCTGTGTCATACCTATTAGTACCTGTATAGCACACATTGTTACAACCTGTGTCATGCCTATTAGTACCTGTATAGTACATATTGTCATGCATATTAGTACCTGTACATGTATAATTATAGTGAAATACAGGCCTACCTTGAGAACTACAGCATTGGTGTCTAGTGTCCCAAGGTTCTCCAGTAAAACAAATTCAGTTCCTGAAATATTGACTTTCATTTCAAAGGTTTTTTGGTGCTGGTCCTGTGGACTTTGTACCTCACATTTAGTAACAACACCAGGTGGAGGAGAATACATAGCACAGTCAAGATCATTGTCATCAGCATTGGGCGTGTCCACATTACTGGGCTCATCTACAAAACAACCAATGTACAGATTGTATTTGCTATCTTGATATTTACAACTATACAGCAATATTATTTAAGTGTTTGTCTTTCTAGTTAAATATTATTTACATATTTATATTATATTTATTTTCATTATATAGTCAAGTCAATATGCGCGCTCTGATTGGCTGCAAACTGTGCTTTATCAGAGAACGCAGCACGGTTTGATGACGCTATTTTTCGAAAAGACCAAAATTCTGAAGGAAAACAAACCCAGCGCGCGCTTGATGGTGAAACTGGCGTAAGCAGCGTGCGCACTTCACACGCTAAAATTGTATTCAAAAACACAACAGAATCCTCAATTTTCTTGCCATTTTTTCACCATTCTTGTTCTTTTTTATCAAAAATATGTAGTTTCTATATAATAAAGCAAATAGAGCAGTTTCAACCGTGCTCCGTTCAGTAATAAAGCACTTAGGAAGTACTGAGAGCTTCTCCCTACACTTCTTCCGTGCTCTCGTCACTTCCTGCGTGCTTTATTAGAGACCTTACGCACGAGAAAAGTCTAGGACGGGAACGTGAGGACGACAGCACGCGCACTGGCGAATAATGGCTCAAAACGAACGCTGACGTCTGCGACGGCAATCTATGACAGCACCTCGCCTGTTTTCACATCGTAGATTGCCGTCGCAGACGTCAACGTTTGTTTTGAGCCATTATTTGTCAGTGCGCGCGCTGTCGTCCTCACGTTCCCGTCCTAGAATTTTCTTGTGCGTAAGGTCTCTAATCACAGTTGAAGCTGTTCTATTTGTTAAATAAATTATCAATCTACTTTTAATTAATAATTCAAGTTTTGTCTTCTTAACAAAGGATAGGGTAACAACTCCCTTGGTATTGGCACTTTTCTTTGTTGTATTTTTTAGTATAGTTGGTTACATAATCCCTGTTTCCCCATAGTATTTATTATCCTTTAGGGATGTTTTCATCTTTTTATCATTTTTAGCTTAGTTTATAATGTTTAAATGATATGATTCTAGATATGGATTGTTTTTTTAAGTACTTCAATAAACGTTTTATCTCCCAGTTTTAAACCTGATAAAACACTCCTGCTCATTTATTAAACAGTACATACAATATGTATAAAATATGTATAAAACTTCCATCCAAAGGAGCTTATGTATTCTCATAAAAGATAAATCCCATACTCCACAAGTTAGTGTCCACTTACAAGAACTATTCCTGTACGAGGACAATTACTGTTAGGACACTTTTACTGATTCCCAAGGGAGTCAGGTTATGGGAGCTTCAATTGCATTGTCCATTTTCAATGTGTTTATGTCGGATGAAGTAAATGTTGATGGTAGTTTTTAAATTACAAAAGCTATGCAGTCCTTACCATTTTTAAACATCTGACACATGATAAAGTTATAGGTATCCAATAGATAGTCCATAATAAGAACAATACGACTATGGTTGAACAGGAACGTCAGGAATGTCTTCTTACAGGTATCGCGGTAATGTACTTCAAACTGTAAGGAATTCTCATCATGGTTGGTGGAGTCTGATGGAGGACACTTTGGTAGTAAGACATCCTTGAATACACACGGTTCACCCATATCTAACATGCAAACAAACAAGGTAGTTATTGAATACACACGGTTCACCCATATCTAACATGCAAACAAACAAGGTAGTTATTGAATACACATGGTTCACCCATATCTAACATGCAAACAAACAAGGTAGTTATTGAATACACATGGTTCACCCATATCTAACATGCAAACAAACAAGGTAGTTATTGAATACACATGGTTCACCCATATCTAACATGCAAACAAACAAGGTAGTTATTGAATACACATGGTTCACCCATATCTAACATGCAAACAAACAAGGTAGTTATTGAATACACACGGTTCACCCATATCTAACATGCAAACAAACAAACAAGGTAGTTATTGAATACACACGGTTCACCCATATCTAACATGCAAACAAACAAACAAGGTAGTTATTGAATACACATGGTTCACCCATATCTAACATGCAAACAAACAAGGTAGTTATTGAATACACATGGTTCACCCATATCTAACATGCAAACAAACAAGGTAGTTATTGAATACACATGGTTCACCCATATCTAACATGCAAAAACAAACAAGGTAGTTATTGAATACACACGGTTCACCCATATCTAACATGCAAACAAACAAACAAGGTAGTTATTGAATACACATGGTTCACCCATATCTAACATGCAAACAAACAAGGTAGTTATTGAATACACATGGTTCACCCATATCTAACATGCAAACAAACAAGGTAGTTATTGAATATACACGGTTCACCCATATCTAACATGCAAACAAACAAGGTAGTTATTGAATATACACGGTTCACCCATATCTAACATGCAAACAAACAAGGTAGTTATTGAATACACACGGTTCACCCATATCTAACATGCAAACAAACAAGGTAGTTATTGAATACACATGGTTCACCCATATCTAACATGCAAACAAACAAACAAGGTAGTAAGACATTCTTGAATACACACGGTTCACCCATATCTAACATGCAAACAAACAAACAAGGTAGTTATTGAATACACACGGTTCACCCATATCTAACATGCAAACAAACAAGGTAGTTATTGAATACACATGGTTCACCCATATCTAACATGCAAACAAACAAGGTAGTTATTGAATACACACGGTTCACCCATATCTAACATGCAAACAAACAAGGTAGTTATTGAATACACATGGTTCACCCATATCTAACATGCAAACAAACAAGGTAGTTATTGAATATACACGGTTCACCCATATCTAACATGCAAACAAACAAGGTAGTTATTGAATACACACGGTTCACCCATATCTAACATGCAAACAAACAAGGTAGTTATTGAATACACATGGTTCACCCATATCTAATATGCAAACAAACAAACAAGGTAGTTATTGAATACACATGGTTCACCCGTTTCTAACACCACACCCAACCAGGACAACAACACAACAACAACACACCCAGGACAACACACCCCCAGGACAACAACACCCCCAACAACACACCCACAACCACCCCAGACAACAACACACCCAGGACAACACACACACAGCAGTGACACACCCAGGACAGCACACACCCAGGACAACAACACCCAGGACAACAACACACCCAGGACAACAACACACCAAGGACAACAACACACCCAGGACAGCACACACACACACACCAGGACAACACACACCCAGGACAACAACACACCCAGGACAACAACACACCCAGGACAACAACACACCCAGGACAACAACACACCCAGGACAACAACACACCCAGGACAACAACACACCCAGGACAACAACACACCCAGGACAGCAACACACCCAGGACAACAAACACCCAGGACGACAACACACCCAGGACAACCACACACCCAGGACAGCAACACACCCAGGACAACAACACACACAACACAGGACAGCAACACACCCAGGACAACAACACACCTAGGAAAACAACACACCCAGGACAGAAACACACCCAGGAAAACAACACACCCAGGACAACAACACACTCAGGGCAACAACACACCCAGGACAACAACACACCCAGGAAAACAACACACCCAGGACAGAAACACACCCAGGAAAACAACACACCCAGGGCAACAACAACACACTCAGGGCAACAACACACCCAGGACAACACACACCCACAACAACACACCCAGGACAACAACACACCTAGGAAAAACAACACACCCAAACACACACCAGGAAAACAACACACACCAGGACAACACACACTCAGGGCAACAACACACCCAGGACAACAACACACACAGGACAACACACCCACACAGCAAGCACACACCCAGGACAGCAGTGACACACCCACACAACAACACACCCAGGCCAACACACACAGGCCAACACACCCAGGACAACAAACACCAAGGACAACAACACACCCAGGACAGCAACACACTCAGGACAACAACACACCCAGGACGACAAACACACCCAGGACAACAACACACCCAGGACAGCAACACCCAGGACAACACACACTCAGAACAGCAACACACCCAGGACAACAACACACCTAGGAAAACAACACACACCCAGGACAGAAACACACCCAGGAAAACAACACACCCAGGACAAACAACACACTCAGGGCAACAACACACCCAGGACAACAAACACACCCAGGACAACCCAGCACACACACACCACCCAGGACAGCAGTGACACACCCAGGACAACAACACACCCAGGCCAACACACACAGCCAACACACCCAGGACAACAACACACCCAGAACAACAAACACACCCAGGACAACAACACACCCAGGACAACAAACACCCAAACGACACACCCAGGACAACACACACCCAGGACAGCAACACCCAGGACAACACACTCAGAACAGCAACACACCCAGGACAACAACACACCTAGGAAAACAACACACCCAGGACAGAAACACACCCAGGAAAACAACACACCCAGGACAACAACACACTCAGGGCAACAACACACCCAGAACAACAAACACACCCAGGACAACAACTCACCCAGGACAACAACACACCCAGGACAACAACACACCCAGGACAGCAACACACCCAGGACAACACACCCAGAACACAAACACCCAGGACAACAACACACCCAGGACAACCACACACCCAGGTCACAACACCCAGGACAACAACACACTCAGAACAGCAACACACCCAGGACAACAACACACCTAGGAAAACAACACACCCAGGACAGAAACACAACCAGGAAAACAACACACACAGGCAAACACACCCAGGACAACACACCCAGAACAAAAACACCCAGGACAACAACACACACCCAGGGCAACAACACACCCAGGGCAGAACAACAACAACACACCCAGGACAACAACAGGACACACACCCAGCACAACAACACACCCAGGCCAACACACACAGGCCAACACACCCAGGACAACAAACACCAAGGACAACAACACACCCAGGGCAGCAACACACCCAGCAGACACAACACACCCAGGACAACAACACACCTAGGAAAACAACACACTCAGAACAGAACACACAACACACCTAGGAAAACAACACACCAGGACAGAAACAACAACAAACAACACACCCAGGGCAACAACACACTCAGGGCAACAACACACCCAGCACAACAACACACCCAGGACAACTCACCCAGCACAGCAACACACCCAGGACAGCAGTGACACACCCACAACAACAACACACCCAGGCCAACACACACAGGCCAACACACCCAGGACAACAAACACCAAGGACAACAACACACCCAGGACAGCAACACACCCAGGACAAAAACACACTCAGGGCAACAACACACCCAGGACAACAACACACCCAGGAAAACAACACACCCAGGACAACAACACACTCAGGGCAACAACACACCCAGGACAACAAACACACCCAGGACAACAACACACCCAGGACAGCAACACACCCAGGACAGCAACACACCCAGGACAACAACACACCCAGGACAGCAACACACCCAGGGCAGCAACACACCCAGAACAACAAACACCCAAGACAACAACACATCCAGGACAACCACACACCCAGGTCAGCAACACCCAGGACAACAACACACTCAGAACAGCAACACACCCAGGACAACAACACACCTAGGAAAACAACACACCCAGGACAGAAACACAACCAGGAAAACAACACATCCAGGACAACAACACACTCAGGGCAACAACACACCAAGGACAACAACACACCCAGGACAACAACACACCCAGGACAACTCACCCAGCACAGCAACACACCCAGGACAGCAGTGACACACCCACAACAACACACCCAGGACAACACACCCAGGACAACAAACACCAAGGACAACAACACACCCAGGACAGCAACACACCCAGGACAACAACACACCCAGGACAGCAACACACCCAGGGCAGCAACACACCCAGAACAACAAACACCCAAGACAACAACACACCCAGGACAACCACACACCCAGGTCAGCAACACCCAGGACAACAACACACTCAGAACAGCAACACACCCAGGACAACAACACACCTAGGAAAACAACACACCCAGGACAGAAACACAACCAGGAAAACAACACACCCAGGACAAAAACACACTCAGGGCAACAACACACCCAGGACAACAACACACCCAGGACAACAACACACCCAGGACAACTCACCCAGCACAGCAACACACCCAGGACAGCAGTGACACACCCACAACAACAACACACCCAGGCCAACACACACAGGCCAACACACCCAGGACAACAAACACCAAGGACAACAAAACACCCAGGACAGCAACACACCCAGGACAACAACACACCCAGGAAAGCAACACACCAAGGGCAGCAAGACACCTAGGACAACAACACACTCAGGACAACCACACACCCAGGACAGCAACACACCCAGTACATCAACACACCCAGGAAAAAAAACACACCCAGCACAACAACACACCCAAGGCAACAACACACTCAGGACAACAACACACCCAGTATAGCAACACACCCAGGACAACAACACACCCAGCACAACAACACATGCAGGACAACAACACACCCAAGGCAACAACACACTCAGGACAACAACACACCCAGGACAGCAACACACCCAGGACAGCAACACACCCAGGACAACAACACACCCAAGGCAACAACACACTCAGGACAACAACACACCCAGGACAGCAACACACCCAGGACAGCAACACACCCAGGACGACAACAACACACCCAGGACAACAACAAACTCAGGAAAACAACACACCCATGGCAACAACACACTCAGGACAACAACACACCCAGGACAACAACACACTCAGGACAACACACCCAGGACAGCAACACACCCAGGACAACAACACACCCAGGACAACAACACACCCAGGACAACAACACACCCAGGACAGCAACACACCCAGGACAACAACACACCCAGGACAACACACTCAGGGTAGCAACACACCCAGGACAACAACACACCCAGGACAACAACACAATCAGGACAACAACTGTCACTTCAGAGTGTATGTGCACAGAATAATTATTTGAATTAGGCAGTCACCCAATTAGTAACAGCTACTGGAGCAAGTGGGTGACTGAATGACTGCAAGGTATGAATACAGGTTTCACCTCACCTCTTGTGTCTTCAAAGATCACCTCAGTTGACACCAAATCAGTTGTTTTTGACCAATCAGAAAAGGTTTCAAACTCAAACTTCGACTTGATAAAGTCAATTCTTGCCAGTGAAGGGAGGGGTTCATCTGGTTGTTGTTCAGGGTGTTCAAATAGTTGGACAGGCAAAAGTTCAAGGCTGACATTCACCAGGTTTATGCTCATCTTAAGTGTTGTCCATACTTCTTCAAACTCAGGCGGCTTAAACAAACCATACAAATACATAAATAAACACTTGTTATATTAGCAGGGTGCGTACCACTAAGGAGATTATAAAATTTCAGGAGTTTTCCAGGAGTTTTCCAGGGTAAAAATATATAAATTCCCTATCATACAGCCTTCCATACTGTTTTAGCTATTCAAGCTGTTACCATAATGCAGTATGGACCGATGTCCTCGACAACCTTATTTGAAATAGGTATATATACACCGATGCAGTTTATATCTTTTATATTTACATACATTTGTTACTGCAATTATTTACGGTGTTCGACTTTCCCTGAAAGAGAAGTCTAGCATGGGACCCTATGGTTAGTTTTCACATTATACTTCATTATGGCTGCGTTTCCATCATGGTTGTACCTTGTTGTGTAGTAGCACGTGTAACACATCGGACTAGCATCCTGAAGCCGTGGGTCGAGTCCCGCCAAGGCATAATATATGTATCTTTCAATTTCTTTCATTATCTATATACACTGACGCAGTTTATATCTTTCATATCCAGATATTTGAATATAATTGTCGATAAAATGTTCTTTGTTGTGAGCTCGTCGAAGGCTGTTTCTACTCGTATGCTTTTTGTAGCTCAGCATCGCATATTCCTTTGTGAGGACAGGTTAAATCTATTAATAGTGAAATATGTCCAAATTATCGCTGTTTCGTTCAGTCATTGTTGACTTTTGGATCAAAAACAAGCCAACAAACTGTGGTCAACCTAATGTTAGAGAAACATTGGTCCAAAAATGTTTCCATTTTCATGCAGACAAGACTAGCATATAATAACCCAACTTACTTTTCCAAGTGGGTCCTGCAAATATGATGATGGTGTTTCAAACTCTTCCAAAACTTCACCAAAGTTCTCACCAAGAAGGCCCAGTATTAAACAATACTGTGAGTAATCAAGTCTAGCGTACACTGAAGACAATTCACCACTACACAAAAAGTCTGAAACTATAGAAAAAACAGTTCAGATCAGAGCAGAGCTAATATTGAAAAACATATCAACAACTCCCTACTTGACCACTTATACAAGCTGTATTCCTAGACATAACACTACATTATTAATCAGTTATTTTAATACTACATAACTATTAATTGTGCACCTACCAGCCTTGCTAAGTGACCAGTCTAGATTACGTTCCACTTGAAGGTTTAGTCTGCACTTCTCTTTCAGCAATTTAACACCCTAATACAGAATGAACAGTCAAAGCCCAGCTACCAAGGAGGACATGAATACCATGAACATGTATGTAAAGTTTCTACTCAAAATACTATTTTCATAGATGTGGACTTGGTTAATCATGAACCAAGTTGATGGCCATTATGTTGGGGATAAATACTTCCTGATCAAAAATGGTACATTCAGTTTTCATGATAATTATGCATTGTGGAGTGACCTGGCAATAGAGTCGTTTTCGTATGAGTGGGAAGCCTGGTACAGAGTTATGGTCACGGTACGGAATCGAAGAATTACAGTGCACAAAATCATTGCTCAACCAATCAGAATGTTTAGACACACATGGTCATCGCACGGCACAGCACAGCACGAACCGTACCGTAACTACTTCCCACTACTGACAATACAATATGTACATCTGACCTGTCGGGTGAAGGTAAACTTGCTTGTACTCTGTTGTACATTGGGTGGTACACGTACAGCAGTAAACAGGTCCATATCTTGTAGATCAACCACCATACAGTCCAGTAAACACCTGTCTCTTGATTTGTCTGCAAAAAGAAGGGACTTCACTACCCAGACTTTAATTGAACACAATCATGCTGAGCTACAAGGAAGTCTTGTGGTACATGTATACATGATAACCTTAGTTTATGTACTATAATTGAGATCATTGTACATTGTAGCTGTTCTACATTACCTGACAAGCTTGTTGCTCTTCTAAAGGGGTTGTATGCAATCGTTCCCTCTGACTCCTCCCACAAAAATGCATTGGTAATTGTTAGATCACCAAGATCAGCGACCAACATGTGTGGTGACTTAGAAGACTGTGGAATAACGATGACAGGACTTCCAGCTTTGATATCCAGAGAAACTCGAGCACTGCGGCCAAACATCCAAGAAACCTACAACATACAGGTACATAACATGACATTCCAGACACTATTTGAATGATAGAGATGACCATCATCTCGTTATTTCACATTAATACCTTGTATCTGATAATGATACTGCCTATTCTACTGGTATATAATTATATGCACATGAATGAATGTTTGTACCTCATTTCCAGCTGATTGTGCTCTCATTCTACCCAGCACTTCTTGCAGCTGAAGAAAATGTTGACAGAAGGCAATAAGTTCTGTAATGAACCTCTTGGTGTGCACATACTGCACAGATGACATACGAAGGGAAAGACTCATGTCATTATCTCTTTGTAAAGATAGGTCAGGATCATCATATCTACACACATCAGACAATCAAAGTAAGAAGGTTGTAATAATGACAATGAGGAGTGGCAAGCAGGATATGTGGTTGTAATGATGACAATGAGGATCAGCAAACAGGATATGTGGTTGCAATGATGACAATGAGGAGCAGCAAGCAGGATATGTGGTTGTAATGATGACAACGAGGAGCAGCAAGCAGGATATGTGGTAGTAATGATGACAATGAGGATCAACAAGCAGGATATGTGATTGTAATGATGACAATGAGGATCAGCAAGCAGGATATGTGGTAGTAATGATGACAATGAGGATCAGCAAGCAGGATATGCGGTTGCAATGATGACAATGAGGAGCAGCAAGCAGGATATGTGGTTGTAATGATGACAATGAGGAGCAGCAAGCAGGATATGTGGTTGTAATGATGACAATGAGGAGCAGCAAACAGGATATGAATGATGACAATGAGGAGCAGCAAGCAGGATATGTGGTTGCAATGATGACAATGAGCAGCAGCAAGCAGGATATGTGGTTGTAATGATGACAATGAGGAGCAGCAAGCTGGATATGTGGTTGTAATGATGACAATGAGGAGCAGCAGGCAGGATATGTGGTTGCAATGATGACAATGAGGAGCAGCAAGCAGGATATATGGTTACAATGATGACAATGAGGATCGACAAGCAGGATATGTGGTTGTAATGATGACAATGAGAATCAGCAAGCAGGATATGTGGTAGTAATGATGACAATGAGGAGCGGCAAGCAGGATATATGGTTGTAATGATGACAATGAGGAGCAGCAAGCAGGATATGTGGTAGTAATGATGACAATGAGGATCAACAAGCAGGATATGTGATTGTAATGATGACAATGAGGATCAGCAAGCAGGATATGTGGTAGTAATGATGACAATGAGGATCAGCAAGCAGGATATGCGGTTGCAATGATGACAATGAGGATCAGCAAGCAGGATATGTGGTAGCAATGATGACAATGAGGATCAGCAAGCAGGATATGTGGTTGCAATGATGACAATGAGGATCAGCAAGCAGGATATGTGGTTGCAATGATGACAATGAGGATCAGCAAGCAGGATATGTGGTTGCAATGATGACAATGAGGATCAGCAAGCAGGATATGTGATTGTAATGACGAGGAGCAGCTATTATTAGCAGATGGTGGTATTATGATAGCGATACTAATGCTGATAATAATGGTGATCTAGTAAATGTACTTACTTGATATATTCAAATCTTAGTGCTTCATCTCCACATGATGTAAACCTATTATCACAATGAAACGTCATTCAACCAAAGAAGAAACATGTCAAACCATGAAAGTACAAGTACATACTTTTCCCTGTAGAGAGATCCATGAGGAGACATATCTGTCAGTGAGACAGTGGCCAGTTTGCCATCAGCACACAGACGCCCATCACCCATCTTGAGAAAACAAAACAAGCCTGCAACCTTGGCCTTGGCCAGAGGATACTGAGACTTATTTAGAGTAAGCGTCAACGACTGGACTTGTATTTCTATGTGTGTGGTTGTGGGTTCCTCCTCTACATAGATCAGGTCTGTAGGTACAATGTAGGCTCATTATAAGACTGTGACATGCTTTTTGAATAGATGAAACAGGAGTACATGATATAACAGCTTTTAGATATTAGATGTAAAGACATGATGCACTGCTGATGTTTTTGCTTCTTTGATAATTAACTGCTTTAATTATCACTGTTCTCTCCTTCCAGCATTGCTTACAGTTGGTCTACAATCTATACATGATACTTAGCAAACAGCAATTGTATGACAGTTATCCAGTAATATGAAGTAGTTTGATGTCATTCTTACCCATTCCCTTGGGAGTTTGTGGGGTGACAGGGTCAAGCACACTGCTTGGAGCCTGGGTACTAACAGGACTGTTTGGCTGAGAGGGACTGGTCTGTGGGACACCAATACCAAAAAAGTCTAAAACAAGAACCCAGGTCTGAAGGTTGACTACAGTGTCTAGTGAGTTGAAGTCTATCTTGATTAGTCGGTGGACCTGTAAATAGTGATTTAGAGTAGAGAAATATTCATTAAATTGTGTTTATAACCGCTCTCTTTCTTAATCTTACAAAAATATTATTCAATGTGTAGTCAAAAAGTATTTTAAAGCAAACAGTGAACGAATTGACCCGTAACTGACCCCCACTGATGTCTTTATAATTTGCAAAGAAATTCAGTGAATATTTGTGACTGCTGCCTGTTGTGACTGCTGCCTAATGTTTAACTGCTGCCCGTTATGTGACACATGCCTGGTGTGACTGCTGCCTATTATGTGCCTGCTGCATGTTGTGTGACTGCTGTCTATTGTGTGACACCTGCCTGGTGTGACTGCTGCCTACTGTGCGACTGCTGCCTGGTGTGACTGCTGCCTGGTGTGACTGCTGCCTGGTGTGACTGCTGTCTATCATGTGCCTGCTGTAGTGTGACTGCTGCCTATTGTGTGACACCTGCCTGGTGTGACTGCTGCATGTTGTGTGACTGCTGCCTATTGTGTGACACCTGCCTGGTGTGACTGCTACCTACTGTGTGACTGCTGCCTGGTGCGACTGCTGCCTGGTGTGACTGCTGTCTATCATGTGCCTGCTGTAGTGTGACTGCTGCCTATTGTGTGACACCTGCCTGGTGTGACTGCTGCATGTTGTGTGACTGCTGTCTATTGTGTGACACCTGCCTGGTGTGACTGCTGCCTACTGTGTGACTGCTGCCTGGTGTGACTGCTGCCTGGTGTGACTGCTGTCTATCATGTGCCTGCTGTAGTGTGACTGCTGCCTATTGTGTGACACCTGCCTGGTGTGACTGCTGCATGTTGTGTGACTGCTGTCTATTGTGTGACACCTGCCTGGTGTGACTGCTGCCTACTGTGTGACTGCTGCCTGGTGTGGCTGCTGCCTGGTGTGACTGCTGTCTATCATGTGCCTGCTGTAGTGTGACTGCTGCCTATTGTGTGACACCTGCCTGGTGTGACTGCTGCATGTTGTGTGACTGCTGCCTATTGTGTGACACCTGCCTGGTGTGACTGCTGCATGTTGTGTGACTGCTGTCTATTGTGTGACACCTGCCTGGTGTGACTGCTGCCTACTGTGTGACTGCTGCCTGGTGTGACTGCTGCCTGGTGTGACTGCTGTCTATCATGTGCCTGCTGTAGTGTGACCGCTGCCTATTGTGTGACACCTGCCTGGTGTGACTGCTGCCTACTGTGTGACTGCTGCCTATTGTGTGACACCTGCCTGGTGTGACTGCTGCATGTTGTGACTGCTGCCTATTGTGTGACACCTGCCTGGTGTGACTGCTGACTTAGTACTTACTGCATTGTGTTTGGAAACAAACTCCTCATCTTCCTTGGAAACCAAAATAACTTTCAAAGTTACCAAAGCATTGTCTTTGTGTTTTTGTCCTTCCTCTAATACTTTTACACTCATCATGTGGTCATCCTCTTCTATAAGACTAATACTTGGTGATGATTTACCATACTTTAAAGGCCTTAATGGGGATAAGACACGGAATGGAATTCCTTTATGTCCATGTGATTCTTGGAAGTATGAAGGAAGCGAGGATGATAAATTGGAATTTAGTCCACATTCTGATACAGTGGGACAAGATGTTGACAGCATTGAAAAGCTGCGGGAAAACGACCGACCATGGGAACTAGATGAAGAATGCGAGGAAGACATCAAATATGGGTATGATGACCCAGGATCCTGGAGAAGATCTTGCACAACAAGACCACCTAAGTACACATCAAACTCTGTCACAGTTGGATTAATACTGACAAAGTTCATGTAGAAATCATGGAACATTATATCCACAAACTCATGTTCAACTTGTTTTAGGTTGCCACAAAGCTTGATGCTAAATTGTGGTACAGTTACATTTGCTTTGATGGGGGTTTTGTCATCATCACTAGTCATGTCCCAATCGTCTTTCTGCTGAATGTTCATTGGAGTTTCAGGAGCAAAAGTAACTTTTCTTAGAACAGACTTCTCATCTAACAGTGTTTCCAAATTAGATGACGATGACCTGATGATGATAAAAAGAAAAGAGATAAATTATATCATCTAGCAGTAAACAAAATATGGCCTGACAAACTCAAATATTGGTGTGGATATATCGCCAAAAAAGCGTGACAGAGTGGTACTGTAGCCTATGTAATAGCGTTTTGTTTGTTCACATGTTACTTTTATAATTGGTTTAGTTTTTATTTCTTTTGGTAGTTTCTTTACGAAATGTTAGTATGTTCAGGCCATAAATTACGTTTTTTGCAAAAGCTGGAAAAGGTACATTTGTAGGTCAACAAGTGATCTTCTTTAATAATAATACTAACTGGTTGTCCAAAAGAACAATAAATTATTAGAATCCCCCATATTTCCTCCAATACCACTGTTAATAATTAAAGCCAGGTACACATTATACAACTCAATAAGGGGCTTAATAGACCTTATGCATAATGACGTAATATGACTACAACTACCAGAATGCTTTGCGCATCTTCTTTTGTGAGATAATTAGTACCCTTTGTCTTAGTGAATTGTGAACTGTTTATTTTAAAATCATTACTTGGCAGCTAAAACTGAATTACATAATTTACAACTGAATGAATTACCTCACGAGTGAATAAAAATCTAGATTTTTTTTCTGCAAAGCATTCTGGTACTTGTAGTCACATTACATCATTATGCATAAGGTCTATTCTTGGTGGGCACGGTGACGTCACAAAAATCTTAAAATTGATTCTATGCATTACACAAAACTGTTGATTTGATATTCTGTAGTTGTGTTTAAAATGAGTCTTCTCGCCAAATTTCAGATGATTCCGATGTTTGGTTTTCGATTTATTACAGTGAAAATCCTTGTATCGCGATCTTTCATTTTGAAAACTTCTGTTGGATTTTGGGTTTTTCTGTTCCGACAATCACTATATATGTCCATTTCTTGAGTACAAAGTTACTGTTCAGCATAAACAGCATTATTTAAAGTACTAAATAGTGACATTTCTATTGTTTTGTATTGTATTTAGTACTAATTAGTGCAAAAATATATATTGGTGGAACAGAAAAATCCAAAATCCAATTGAAGTTTACAAAACGAAAGGTCGCGATACAAGGATTTTTGCAGTAATTAACTGAAATATGTCACGCAATCTCGCTTGACACCGTGAATCACTGGTTTGGGGAAAATTGCCTAGATTATTTATATTGGTTTCTGGACTTGGAGATGATAAGTTAGTTTTATTTGATAGGTAAATAACTCAAACAAAGGACTTAGATAAAATATTAACATAATTTTGAGCTTTGATATTTGGTCCGCCATGTTGGTGTACAGAATATTGTACACCAACATGGCGGCGCCATCATTTACTGTAAAAGCGAGGCATATTTGAAGGCTCGTATCTTTGAAATGAAACATCGTTGTATGCCCAAAATTGGCAGAGATATTTATCTTTTATATCTCTTTCAGAAGAAGGTACTAGGGTTTTATTAAAAGCAAGGAATATTTTCCATTTATGTCAGCGCCCACCAAGAATTGTCCTGTCGTAGCAATGTAGACTTACAACTTCTGTGCAGTGTTTCTCTAATCAACTGGCAACCAATTTCATGATAGAATTGTAGCACGTACATTAGGCTAATGAATTAAAATGCATGTACAAATACTGGACTATCTTACTATGTGCAATATCATACATATTTGAGTGGTGTACCACAAGACATTGGAGTTGTGGTCAAGTTGTATAGTGTGTACCAGCCAATAAATTATTATTGTAAAATCAAACTTGTACAGTACTATAGAGAAGGTTACTTACAAAGGTGACCTGCTAGATGTCAGTGTTGATGGGGTTGATGTAGGTGATGCAGCATCATTAGCAAGTTGTGGTTCTCCACCAAGGTTATCCATAGTCTCTAACAGTTGTCCATAGGTATATGTAGATAGCTCTACTTGTAGTGGAGTCAGTACTCTAGCTTCTGTGCAAATAGTTGGTTTACTACTGTTAAGGACATCTTGCTGCTCTGATCGTCTATCAAGGCAGACCTGAAGACCTGTTTTGTGCAGGATATGAACACCCGACTTTGGTATCTTTGATGGACTACCCCCAATAAAAGATGCTTGTCCACTAGATAGATTGGATAGGTCATTAGTAGGCAGTGTTATAGAGAAAACACTCATATCCTGTATATCCAGCTGTACGCGATCTATATCATACTCAATGGCACCATCAGCATCCTCAATTATTTGAAGCATGTGTGTATTTCTGATGGTGATTTCTCCCAGGTTTGCAACAAGTACATCAAGACTTGATGAAGAACGAGGAAAGTGAATTACAGGAGCCTCAATTTCAAGAGAAACATAAAGCCGTTGGTTGGGTTTTGTCAAAACACTGTCCTCCATATCATCACCTTCTAATAGTATGTCATTTAGTATGCCATCATCACTCAACACACTACGCCTTCGATACTCATGATTATCAACATCTCGACTTGGTGCTATGAATGATGAGGACAGGTAATCCAGCTCATCTACTAGTGCTTTCTTCTTGCTTACAAGACCCATTGCAACACTACTAGCAGCTTGTCGCAGGCTCTCACCAACCTCTCTTGCTGAATCTGCAAAGTCTCCTCCACACAGCATTAACTCTGACAAGAATCTCTGTGTATGCGTATACAGCACTGTTGCCATGTTGATGCTAACTTGAACATTTCTCGAAATTTCCATCATTTCATTCTCAGTCCTTTGAATCGGTGTAAATATGACCCTTGGATACTGCTGTCCTGTTGTTGGACGGACAAGGATAAATCTAAATGCACGCAAATCAGCAGGCCCATCATCATTATCCTCAGAAAGTTTGTTCAGTTGATATGGGTCCTTGGATACAATATCCTCTTCTAAAATAGTCCCACATGTAAGGACACACTGGTGAAATGACCCTTCTGGAGTAAGGTCCATTATCCGTAAGCCTCCAAGAGACCCTGAGATTGACTGTCCCTCCACGAAGGATGCATTTATTTGTACTTCGTTGACTGTGACTTCTGCTACTTTTCTGACTGTCTTTACATTATTTACTTTGATGCTCCTTACCAGTAGGATATTCATAGAGCGAAATGAAGCACTGACTTCAAGGGGTACCTGTGTTTGTTTGTCCTATAAGGGAAACTCATTAATAGAAATGTAGACATTTAGCCAATAGAATGACCAGAGATGACACACTTTCGTTAGATACATGGAAGTTACTCAAAGTTGATGTCTATGACAAGGAATGTAAATTGCCTGGCAAACATCCATGGGAGAAGGGAACTCCAGCTAATCTTGCACAATGGTGGTGGGGGATCTATCTGCTATATATCAGGCAAGCATACATTGTACATTATAGTAAAGCCGTGGTATAAACTTATACCCATCATTGATTGCATTACTATGCAACAACTCAAGCACAAGTTGCAACTGAGACTTTACAATAAACTTCCATCATACATGTATATCAAACATGTCGAATGCAGAAAGTCTACTGTCCCATAGATTGATGTATGTACATTATGTACATGTATTTGGCTAACCTGTTCTGGGATGTTCTTCACTGTCTCTTCTGGTATGGCAGGTAGAAAAGGCTCACAACTGTCTTTGTCTGAAGAAAAGACTGAGCTGAAGAACTGCATTAGAATGGCCAAGGTATCTTGGTTTCCTGTAAAAATGATTGATCAATTTGTACATTTAGCTTAATAGATGCAAATGCTATAGGCAATATACAATATAGAAAAGATAGAAGAATACCTCAAAAGAACTTGAGGAATGTCAGGTACCGTTTGAATCAAGTCAAAATTAGTGTGCTGGTGCACTATATGAATTTTGCTGGTAGTTGTAGTTCTATATGTAACTGAATGCTTTACTGTATCTTTTAACCTACCAATGCAATTCAGAGTATTAAACTGTAGTGTTGCCAGCCTCATTGCCTTAGATGCCGATGGCCGTTCCTCGCTGATGGTCAGGTATTCCAGGGAGATCAAGTCATCACTGGTATCACTTACTATTCCTTCATTTGATACTATTGAATCACTACGGCCAAGAAAACTCTTGGACCCTGACTTCATTAAGTCAGCCATAGCTGAGAATGCATTGGTTACAGCTTTGGTAAGTGTGTTCTCATCTAGAAAGGGATAATAAACTAATGAATTATCACTTGATCATGCATGTGGACCTGTCTGTTTGTCCTATTTGTCACATGATTGGCTCCATACAGGTAAAACACTATTGATTTCTGAGTAACAATACTTTAAACCTTGTAGTTTCAGTGAAATACATTGTCCATTAAACTGGCTTCAATGTCTACATAAATCCATTCTTTTTTAATAGTGTATTTCCACAAATACATATTACATGTACATTGTAAGCTTCCCCCACTCATAAATGTCCACCTCGCCTCCCCCTAACATTTCCAGTCCAGCTAATAATGAGATTAAAAGTATGTTAAATGGCTTTTGGTGCCAAAAGTTTTACATGTACATGTACAGAAAAAAATGAACATTCAGTTGGTTGAAAAGACTTCACTACTTTTCCTGATTATATAAATTTAATATACATTCGGCAGGGTTAAGAGTGCTGGTAAAATCGATCATTGATCAACGAGTGCCATCAGGAAATTACTCCAGCGAATGGAAGTGGATTAGGTCCATTTCAACCGATTTAGTTTGGTTTTTACATAATGCCATGTGTCAAGAACCTTGGTGAACCATGTAATCTACAAACCTTTTGTTGGAGTAATGTTTGTAGTTGACCAGTTCCTTTGAGAAGAGGACAACAGGAGTTCATATTCAGGACCATAGCTTTGTAAAGCATCTACCAAGTGAAGTCCATGGACTTTAAGAGACATGGAAGTATCGTATGGCCTTTGTAGGTACTCTAGTGATACACCGTACACTTGTAACTCAGCTATTAGATGACCTGGACAAACATTAACTATCAGTACAAGCTACATTTTAGAGTCTTGCAGATAAAACATTAAAACACTGATGAAACATATGAATCCAAATGGAGCCTGAAGCTTCTGGAAATAAAGTCTGATGCAATATTTACAACATGATATTGTACAGTGTACCAATCATTATATTTTAACCCTTTAACTACAAAGTTTCTGACCTCATTTTTCATCAAAATGTGTCAATAACTTCTCAGGATTGACAACAACACATTACTACATGAGAAATGTTTTCCCTCATTAACCAAGATGTATCAATCACTAAGCCTTATAAATTCGAAAAGATAAATGGAGAAATTCATGAGGCATCGCGAAAACATCGAAGTTGAGATAAATACCCGCAGAGATACTCACAACCGACTGTTAGCACTGGAGAGATATTCAAGAGACTATAACCTGCAATTATCAGTAGTTATTGTATCTAGTGGGCCAAATTGGAAACCAGTATTGTTGTATTGCTGTATTTGTAACCCACTTAAAATAAAGGTTATTATTATTATTATTATTATTATTATTATTATTATTATTATTATTATTATTATTATTATTATTATTATTATTATTATTATTATTATTATTATTATTATTATAATTCTAAAACATATCTCAGAATCCCTGCGAAGACTGCATCGACACGCTTTGGACAATAATCTCCGAAGTTTTGGATGTACATTGTACTCATGTACATCGCATTGGGGGAGTCCCAAGACCCATTATTGCTGATTTTCTTTATCAATATGAATGCATCCCTCCGTATACTAAAAATAAGAGGAAACTAATAGATGGTGCCTGGCTGTCAGAAGATCTGACAGAAAAAATAAGCTGCTGAAGGAACACAAAATGGCCACATGTGTCTATAAATCACTATGATATAATCATGGCAGGAGTAGCCCATTCAGCAATGAGCAACGAGGGCTAGGTCAGGCCGGGAACTTTGTGCCCTACTCTTTGTCAAACACTGGTGTGGGTTCTTTGACGTCCCTCCAGACTTCAATGTAATGGAGTGTACATAGACAGGTGTAGAGGACTGTAGAGCAACAAGGCCAAGTCGAGTGTTTCTCTTGCTTTTCGAGTGATCTCCCAGAGTTTTTATTTCACAGTATATAGACACAAATGGCTGTTCTATATTGCTTTTACAAAATATTTGCCAATTTTGTACAAGCATGCCACTGTTATAAAGACCACAGCAGGTCAACCAGTGAGAGTGTGCAATATATCACTTGACCAAAATTGCATGTACATTGTATCAGTCTACAAACACTCAGGTCCAGTGATGGCAAGGCTCACAATGTATCTACATGCATGTACAGGTCAAAAATAAGCTTTGGAAAAAACCTAAAGCATCCCTACAATTTCTCATCCATGTATCTACCCATTAAGCACAGTACTGACTTACGTACCTCTGCTATGGACACCACAAGATAACTGATCAATTGTAAACTGAACAAGAACCAGTTTAGACTCTTCCATTAACTCTTTAGTTTTACTGGCAACTGCTGACTCAATATAAGCTTTGCTTGATCTCCTAAACACACAAGAACTGAACATGATCATCCAAACAATAAAATACTTTATAATGCAAGATTCGGAAGAAAATCTCAATGAATTACCATCAGTGTCAACCGTCATTGACCCAAAAATCTGTGTTCTATGTTACCTGCTAGTCCCTGTACAATACACAATACAATGCACCACTATGTTACCTGTTAACTAGTCCCTGTACAATACACAATACAATGCACCACACTATGTTACCTGCTACATGTAGTCCCTGTACAATACACAATACAATGCACCACACTATGTTACCTGCTAGTCCCTGTACAATACACAATACAATGCACCACACTATGTTACCTGCTAGTCCCTGTACAATACACAATACAATGCACCACACTATGTTACCTGCTAGTCCCTGTACAATACACAATACAATGCACCACACTATGTTACCTGCTAGTCACTGTACAATACACAATACAATGCACCACACTATGTTACCTGCTAGTCCCTGTACAATACACAATACAATGCACCACACTATGTTACCTGCTAGTCCCTGTACAATACACAATACAATGCACCACACTATGTTACCTGCTAGTCCCTGTACAATACACAATACAATGCACCACACTATGTTACCTGCTAGTCCCTGTACAATACACAATACAATGCACCACACTATGTTACCTGCTAGTCCCTGTACAATACACAATACAATGCACCACACTATGTTACCTGCTAGTCCCTGTACAATACACAATACAATGCACCACACTATGTTACCTTCTAGTCCCTGTACAATACACAATACAATGCACCACACTATGTTACCTGCTAGTCCCTGTACAATACACAATACAATGCACCACACTATGTTACCTGCTAGTCCCTGTACAATACACAATACAATGCACCACACTATGTTACCTGCTAGTCCCTGTACAATACACAATACAATGCACCACACTATGTTACCTGCTAGTCGCTGTACAATACACAATACAATGCACCACTATGTTACCTGCTAGTCCCTGTACAATACACAATACAATGCACCACACTATGTTACCTGCTAGTCCCTGTACAATACACAATACAATGCACCACACTATGTTACCTGCTAGTCACTGTACAATACACAATACAATGCACCATGTTACCTGCTAGTCCCTGTACAATACACAATACAATGCACCACACTATGTTACCTGCTAGTCCCTGTACAATACACAATACAATGCACCACACTATGTTACCTGCTAGTCCCTGTACAATACACAATACAATGCACCACACTATGTTACCTGCTAGTCCCTGTACAATACACAATACAATGCACCACACTATGTTACCTGCTAGTCACTGTACAATACACAATACAATGCACCACACTATGTTACCTGCTAGTCACTGTACAATACACAATACAATGCACCACACTATGTTACCTGCTAGTCCCTGTACAATACACAATACAATGCACCACACTATGTTACCTGCTAGTCCCTGTACAATACACAATACAATGCACCACACTATGTTACCTGCTAGTCACTGTACAATACACAATACAATGCACCACACTATGTTACCTGCTAGTCACTGTACAATACACAATACAATGCACCACACTATGTTACCTGCTAGTCCCTGTACAATACACAATACAATGCACCACACTATGTTACCTGCTAGTCGCTGTACAATACACAATACAATGCACCACTATGTTACCTGCTAGTCACTGTACAATACACAATACAATGCACCACACTATGTTACCTGCTAGTCCCTGTACAATACACAATACAATGCACCACACTATGTTACCTGCTAGTCACTGTACAATACACAATACAATGCACCACACTATGTAACTGCTAGTCCCTGTACAATACACAATACAATGCACCACACTATGTTACCTGCTAGTCCCTGTACAATACACAATACAATGCACCACACTATGTTACCTGCTAGTCCCTGTACAATACACAATACAATGCACCACACTATGTTACCTGCTAGTCCCTGTACAATACACAATACAATGCACCACACTATGTTACCTGCTAGTCACTGTACAATACACAATACAATGCACCACACTATGTTACCTGCTAGTCACTGTACAATACACAATACAATGCACCACACTATGTTACCTGCTAGTCCCTGTACAATACACAATACAATGCACCACACTATGTTACCTGCTAGTCACTGTACAATACACAATACAATGCACCACACTATGTTACCTGCTAGTCACTGTACAATACACAATACAATGCACCACACTATGTTACCTGCTAGTCACTGTACAATACACAATACAATGCACCACACTATGTTACCTGCTAGTCCCTGTACAATACACAATACAATGCACCACACTATGTTACCTGCTAGTCCCTGTACAATACACAATACAATGCACCACACTATGTTACCTTCTAGTCCCTGTACAATACACAATACAATGCACCACACTATGTTACCTGCTAGTCACTGTACAATACACAATACAATGCATCACACTACAATGTATGTTACCTGCTAGTCACTGTACAATACACAATACAATGCACCACACTATGTTACCTGCTAGTCCCTGTACAATACACAATACAATGCACCACACTATGTTACCTGCTAGTCACTGTACAATACACAATACAATGCACCACACTATGTTACCTGCTAGTCACTGTACAATACACAATACAATGCACCACACTATGTTACCTGCTAGTCACTGTACAATACACACAATACAATGCAACACTATGTTACCTGCTAGTCCCTGTACAATACACAATACAATGCACCACACTATGTTACCTGCTAGTCACTGTACAATACACAAACAATGCACCACACTATGTTACCTGCTAGTCCCTGTACAATACACGAATACATTTTCACCACTATGTTACCTGCTAGCCCCTGTGTACAATACACAATACAATGCACCACACTATGTTACCTGCTAGTCCCTGTACAATACACAATACAATGCACCACACTATGTTACCTGCTAACTAGTCCCTGTACAATACACAATGCAATGCACCACACTATGTTACCTGCTATGTAATGGCGATTCATCTAAGGTGACCTGACTGCTGTACATGCTATAATACAGTTCTTCTGCACCTTGGTCAAGATCCTCTGTACTTGTGGACACTGAACAAAAACAATTAATAAAATGACAAATTTATGGTTTTTTCATTATATTATGTTACATATGTATCATTTGAAAGTACACCTTTTAATTGAAATAAGTGTCCGTAAGTAGAGCTGTCCGCTTACGAGAATTATTCCCATAAGCAGACACCAAAGAAAAATAGGGTGGATGTCCGCTTAGGGGAGAGTTAATTAGCGGGTGTTAATTATGTTTTATTGGGTAGACAAAAATAGCAATTCAAGATATAAAGCGAAACTTTTTATTGATGTCAAATGTTAAAATTCGAAAAAAACACTGTATAGTATCACTGTTCTATATGTAACAGTTAAACGGGACTTATTGCTGCAGTGCATAAATGTACATGTACAATGGTGCTTCTTAAAAACACAGCCCATTACAAACAAATATATCGTGACCAGAGAAGGTTTGCTTGGTCCTATGAGAGTTAGGAGAAATACTCCCTTATGGTCATATTTTTGTTGATTTATTGCAAATTAAACACAAATTTCATTGCCGAGAGTCAATTATTATATGTGGTGTCCGCTTACGAGAGAGTGTAAACAAAAGAAAAATCCAATTTTCATTTTCAAAAGTGTCCGCGTCCGCATACGAGAGAGTGTCCGCTTAAGCGAATGTGTAAATACAGAGTTTGACTGGGAGGTAAAAAGGGGATTTGAAAAGGCGTCCGTACGTAGAGCTCTCCGCTTACGAGAGTGTCCGTTAGCAGAGAGTTTACTGTATATGCAATTACTGTAAGCACTGGCACATACGCCAAGGCATTTCTGCAAGAACACATGACTGATAAAACATGCCGCCATCTTATTGTACACTTGTGACTGTCACATGAAACAAAATGTCAATTGGAGATGATACTTCTCGATACTTTATGATTGCAGCAGAACATGGACAAGATAGTGAAATAAACGTTGTGAAGTTTGACTGTATGATATGCACAGATAATAATACTTGTATTTTGGCAAAAATTGAAAAACAATGCCACATGTAGAGCATTAACGTTTGATTAAAAAGCAAAGAATGTAAGCCGCTAATGATGCAGTTTCTTCGTAGTTTTGATGCCTTTTGATCTCTTCTAAATAACTTTTTTTTGTTTCAGTTACCAAACTTATCCTTGGTAATTAATCTTAATACATGTACATCTTACCTATAGAATGAGGTCGTACAGGTGTCGATGTTACAAATCCACTGGAGGAGTTTACATGCAAAGGCTTTCTCTTGTTTTGTCCAGTCAGTTGTTTGATGCATTTGCTTAGTGCATGGCACTACATAAAGTAAACAAATAATATTGTACTATGGTAAGCATTATATTGAATCACATTGACACAAAAGATCTTACAAAAAAGACTCGTTGGAACATGCACATGCTAATAATCTATACATTCTATAACCACTCCTACCTACATGTACATATAAAGGATTTATTTAGGTCTTATTACCAAGAGGGAGGTCTGTGCATGAAAATCTTGACGGAGGTCAGAATGTACAGACTCAGCGAGGCGAAATATCCATTATGTTATATAATAAGTGTAAATTATCTGTTATGCATTGACATAATTTATATTTTATAGTACATTTAGCAGTCCAGGCACAAAATAAATAGCACTCAGCCTGCTAATCAGATATTTACTGAATAATATCCAAGCACATCAACATTACCTTGTGTTCATTGATGTGAAAAACCAAACAAGGCAGGTTACCAGCTAGTCCAAGGGCAGGGTACTGAGGGTCAGCAGTGAACATTAGTCTCCTGGAACCATTAGTAAATCATCAATAAAAGTGAAATAATAAAAATATTTCATAAATACACCAATCTCTGACCGTACGGCTGACAATACAACGCAATGTACCTGTCAAGAGACAATGAGATGGTAAACTTGTCCACAACATGCATGTCTGTTTGTCCAACTTCCTTTCCAGCATCTCTTGCAGGACATACAACCATTTGTATGTCTGACAGTACCAACATATATCTGAAATGCAAACATGTCTGATTTGTGTCGTGAAAGCACAATACAATGCAGTCAATCAGATTCCAAGTGAACACCCTCAGCCAAGTTAGAATCCATGTACATGTATGTCATAATGTTATCAAATATAATTCCTAATTCTATTACTGTCATTGGCTAGAGATAGTTTAATGTATATCAACATTCATTTTATACAGGTTTTTGACAATCGACATCTGCTCAATGGAGGTGCCTGTTTAATAGAGGAAGTTTGCACAGTAAATATGGCTGAAAAAGGTCAAGTATTAGCCCTATCTCTGCTCAATAGAGGAATGTCCACTTTATATCAAGGCTCCACTTATGCATAATAAATAAATGCCATCTGGAAGGTTTCTACTAACCTGTCACACATGGCATGTCTAATGTCATCTGGGATAAGACCTTCTGTGTGCAAGGTTTCCACTAGCCTGTCATACATGGCATGTCTAATGTCATCTGGGATAAGACCTTCTGTGTGCAAGGTTTCCACTAACCTGTCATACATGGTATCTCTAATGTCATCTGGGATAAGACCTTCTGTGTGCAAGGTTTCCACTAACCTGTCACACATGGCATGTCTAATGTCATCTGGGATAAGACCTTCTGTGTGCAAGGTTTCCACTAACCTGTCATACATGACATGTCTAATGTCATGTGGGATAAGACCTTCTGTGTGCAAGGTTTCCACTAACCTGTCACACATGGCATGTCTAATGTCATCTCAGTGGGATAAGACCTTCTGTGTGCAAGGTTTCCACTATCCTGTCATACATGGCATGTCTAATGTCATCTGGGATAAGACCTTCTGTGTGCAAGGTTTCCACTAACCTGTCATACATGACATGTCTAATGTCATCTGGGATAAGACCTTCTGTGTGCAAGGTTTCCACTAACCTGTCACATGGCATGTCTAATGTTATCTGGGATAAGACCTTCTGTGTGCAAGGTTTCCACTAACCTGTCACACATGACATGTCTAATGTCATCTGGGATAAGACCTTCTGTGTGCAAGGTTTCCACTAACCTGTCACACATGGCATGTCTAATGTCATCTGGGATAAGACCTTCTGTGTGCAAGGTGTCCACTAACATGTCATACATGGCATGTCTAATGTCATCTCAGTGGGATAAGACCTTCTGTGTGCAAGGTTTCCACTAACCTGTCACACATGGCATGTCTAATGTCATCTGGGATAAGCAAGGTGTCCACTAACATGTCATACATGGCATGTCTAATGTCATCTCAGTGGGATAAGACCTTCTGTGTGCAAGGTTTCCACTAACCTGTCACACATGGCATGTCTAATGTCATCTCAGTGGGATAAGACCTTCTGTGTGCAAGGTTTCCACTAGCCTGTCACACATGGCATGTCTAATGTCATCTCAGTGGGATAAGACCTTCTGTGTGCAAGGTTTCCACTAACCTGTCATACATGGCATGTCTAATGTCATCTGGGATAAGACTTTCTGTGTGCAAGGTTTCCACTAACCTGTCACACATGGCATGTCTAATGTTATCTGGGATAAGACCTTCTGTGTGCAGGGTTTCCACTAACCTGTCATACATGGCATGTCTAATGTCATCTGGGATAAGACCTTCTGTGTGCAAGGTTTCCACTAACCTGTCACACATGGTATCTCTAATGTCATCTGGGATGAGACCTTCTGTGTGCAAGGTTTCCACTAACCTGTCACACATGGTATCTCTAATGTCATCTGGGATAAGACCTTCTGTGTGCAAGGTTTCCACTAACCTGTCATACATGGCATGTCTAATGTCATCTGGGATAAGACCTTCTGTGTGCAAGGTTTCCACTATCCTGTCATACATGGCATGTCTAATGTCATCTGGGATAAGACCTTCTGTGTGCAAGGTTTCCACTAACCTGTCACACATGGCATGTCTAATGTTATCTGGGATAAGACCTTCTGTGTGCAAGGTTTCCACTAACCTGTCATACATGGCATGTCTAATGTCATCTGGGATAAGACCTTCTGTGTGCAAGGTTTCCACTAACCTGTCATACATGGCATGTCTAATGTCATCTGGGATAAGACCTTCTGTGTGCAAGGTTTCCACTAACCTGTCACACATGGCATGTCTAATGTCATCTGGGATAAGCAAGGTGTCCACTAACATGTCATACATGGCATGTCTAATGTCATCTCAGTGGGATAAGACCTTCTGTGTGCAAGGTTTCCACTAACCTGTCACACATGGCATGTCTAATGTCATCTCAGTGGGATAAGACCTTCTGTGTGCAAGGTTTCCACTAGCCTGTCATACATGGCATGTCTAATGTCATCTGGGATAAGACCTTCTGTGTGCAAGGTTTCCACTAACCTGTCATGCATGGCATGTCTAATGTCATCTCAGTGGGATAAGACCTTCTGTGTGCAAGGTTTCCACTAACCTGTCACACATGGCATGTCTAATGTAATCTGGGATAAGTCCTTCTGTGTGCAAGGTTTCCACTAACCTGTCATACATGGCATGTCTAATGTAATCTGAGATATAAGACCTTCTGTGTGCAAGGTTTCCACTAACCTGTCATACATGGCATGTCTAATATCATCTGGGGTAAGTCCTTGTGCTAGTTTCATGGCAGAATTTGGCGAGCACCCTCCATCTTCCTCATTTTCAGATGGTGGTGTACTGAGAGGTGTAACAAATGAATCATCTGCAAAATATAATCATAATAATCGTAAAGTGTAAACACTCAGCTAGTTGATGAAGGCCATTGACTATGGCCAAATTAGCCTGTGTGGCGGAACTCATACATTGTACATGACTTGTATAATATTGAAATCAGAACAAATACATGGTGTATGGTCCCTAATGTAATCACCTATTTGTAAATGTCGTCTAACTGTTTCACCAACATATATATAACTGACTACAGGACGAACATTGAATGCAATAAATAACATTAATAATGGTACAACTAAAATGCTGTGTGAGCATCGAAAAATATTGCTGGGGTTATGGACACGTTTAAAAGAAAATAAAGGTTCTTTGGAAAGGTAAGAAGGATCAGAATTAAGTAACTTCAAGTTGCGAGTAGATGAAAAACGTTCCCTTTTTACTGGATACATATTATTAAAAGAAAATCCAAGAATCATGAGCAAAAATGAAGATATTTAAGGCGACTCGACCCAGTAATTCAGGAGCGATACCTCCCAACTTTGAACCGAAAACGCTTGAAGATGAAGAATCCGATCGCAAATCAATTATTGGTTATTTATTACAGATAGACTGAAATGTAAGATAAAGTGAGTCGTATGGAGATCGGCGTCTCCATAGCAACGCCATGACGTCACTGCCATTTTTATGTGATGCCAATTTTTATCCCATATAGGCACTTTTTTAAACATCCCTCTTTCCTACTGGTTCCTGGCTTACTTGTCTTCATGCCTTGGGAGTTTGAAAGATTTCTAAGAGAGCGTTTTCGAGATATTACATGCGATTCAAATACCCGCTGTAACGTGCAACGACATACAAACAAAATAATTCAGACCGATGAAATCCGTATTTCAAACGCACATAGAAAATGCATCTATAGCGCAAACTCTACCTATGTCATATATCTACTGTGGGCGAGAAACTCGATGAAATCGGTTTGCTCGATTTCGAATGATTGAAGTTGAAATTTGACGTGATGGAGACGCAATAATGTGCTCATTTGTCACAGTTGACATGTACTTTTGATAACAAAGGTAGAATTGGAAATCCGGTAGATGAATTTTAATATAATTACGTCTCCCTCGTGATTAGTTAACGTTGGACATTATCCCAAAATTTCACGTTCATTGAAATATTTTTAGGCCCTCAAATGGATACGTCAATCTGAGTAAACTTTGCAGCTATTTACTAGTTGGTGACTAGCTTCACGCATTGTGACTTCCTATTGTCTGGAATTGTCATAATAGTGGCCAATTCCCATGGCACTATGCATTCGGAATAACGCTCGACTACCTTCCGTGTCATCTACGATATATGATATTTGGAAAGTTTAATTTTTTTCCGTGTAAGTTTCAAAAGCCATTTGTAATTAGTAATTACAGTAATAACATATGATATAAATTTACTGAATGCATTAGAACTCAGAGTTAAATTAACGCATTTCGCTAATAAAATTTCACTAGCTTAGTATGTTAAAAAATATACTAAAATTGTATATCAGTTATCAGAGTTATATGTAACGCCACAAAAAAATCAGGTGTGTAACATGCTATTCCTGGTTTCTATTGTTATTGTAAAACAATGCCTAGCCAACATTATCATATATCGTAGCGGACACGGAAGGTAGTCGAGCGTTATTCCGAATGCATAGTGCCATGGGAATTGGCCACTATTATGACAATTCCAGACAATAGGAAGTCACAATGCGTGAAGCTAGTCACCAACTAGTAAATAGCTGCAAAGTTTACTCAGATTGACGTATCCATTTGAGGGCCTAAAAATATTTCAATGAACGTGAAATTTTGGGATAATGTCCAACGTTAACTAATCACGAGGGAGACGTAATTATATTAAAATTCATCTATCGGATTTCCAATTCTACCTTTGTTATCAAAAGTACATGTCAACTGTGACAAATGAGCACATTATTGCGTCTCCATCACGTCAAATTTCAACTTCAATCATTCGAAATCGAGCAAACCGATTTCATCGAGTTTCTCGCCCACAGTAGATATATGACATAGGTAGAGTTTGCGCTATAGATGCATTTTCTATGTGCGTTTGAAATACGGATTTCATCGGTCTGAATTATTTTGTTTGTATGTCGTTGCACGTTACAGCGGGTATTTGAATCGCATGTAATATCTCGAAAACGCTCTCTTAGAAATCTTTCAAACTCCCAAGGCATGAAGACAAGTAAGCCAGGAACCAGTAGGAAAGAGGGATGTTTAAAAAAGTGCCTATATGGGATAAAAATTGGCATCACATAAAAATGGCAGTGACGTCATGGCGTTGCTATGGAGACGCCGATCTCCATACGACTCACTTTATCTTACATTTCAGTCTATCTGTAATAAATAACCAATAATTGATTTGCGATCGGATTCTTCATCTTCAAGCGTTTTCGGTTCAAAGTTGGGAGGTATCGCTCCTGAATTACTGGGTCGAGTCGCCTTAAACTACACTCATTTTTGCTTTGAGTCTTGGATTTTCAAGTGGTGACATGACTCTTTTACCATCTATATCAGTGTCTGCACCCTCTGAAACCTGGTGCTCTCGTTCAATTGCTTCAGAATTTTTGAAGCTAAGATGGCCAAAGTCAACTAGAACCTGAAGAAAAAAAACAGTTCAGTGGTGTGGGAGGTCTGAGTCCGATTCCCGGCTACATCCTTGGACATGAACATTAAGCCATTGACCTAGCTTGTCTCCTTCCCCCCATCTAACCAGTACATACATGTAGGGGACATTAAGCCATTGGCCTTGTCTCCTTCCCTTTCTAACCAGTATATAGGGGACATTAAGCCACTTGAAAGGTTACACTAAAGTTAAACTGCCGAAGTCAACAGTATGGTAATACATGACTAAAAACAAATCGAAGCCATTTAGATGTCAAAACAAACCAATTTTGGGTGAGAAATAATGAAAATCTTAGATGTAAATTCACATATATCGAAAAACTCACTGCGGAAGAGTGCGACATTTTGTGTCTGTTTTCAGACAAATGCAGAAAATACCAAGTATCCAGGACCTAAGGTAAATTTCCTTATCCAAGAACACGTGAAGGTCTAACCATTTCCAGATGTAATTACAAAGGCAACACTCAGTTATTTTTAAGTCCCTGAGTGTTGGTCCAGTCAGGGATAAAATCCACAACCTCTCGTACAACAGACTGGTGCTCTGCCAACTGAGCTAAGCTGAGCTATTAGAATCGCGAGGACTATGGGAGGTGACCTCACCACGCCTGGACAAACCATTGACCAATGCTAAAGGAGCTGTCCCATTTTCTGTTGTGACAACTAAACATCATCATAAATATAAAGGGAGGACCTGTAAGACTTATTATGGCCTGACAGTTTGGAGAGAAATTATTTCCTGATTTAAAGGAGGACTAGTACGTAAATCGTTCAAAATGTGATTAAGCTGAAACTTCACTGAAATAATCTCAAAGACCCATACAATCTCTGTTTTTTTTTTGTATTTTGTGATCAAAATATCAGAACAGTTTGCTCAGATAACAGCTCTGCACTGAAGAAAGCTACATGTAGTCAAACAATCAATCCTAAGCACATATAAGGTAAGAAAACTCCTTCACGCAAACGTTTAGCTTTATAGAAATAAAATAATTCAAGATGTGATGATTGTTTGGGTTGAGTAAGTGACGTCACTGACAACTTTAACCCTTTGACACCCAGAGATTTTTGAGTTTTTTAGCGATTTTCTGGACCTAATCACGTCATAGGAAATTTCGATTCCATATAAGGGGTTTCCATGGAAATCTTGACAGTTCTGAAAGCCCACGGGCTCAGGGTCTGACGTAATCTTTCTCTTGTCGTGAATCTCCGCGAGGAACAGCATCTCGTAGCTACTAGGAGCGGTCAATTTTGCATTTTTAGAGTGTTTATAGCCATTATTCACCACAGAAGCCCCCAGGACAGCATCATTAAGCTTGACTGGTGTGGTAGAGACCGTTCTCCTGGAAGAACTCAGGAGTTTAGATACGAATTCACGAACACATTTCGACATTGCCGTTTGGAAATTCAAAATGGCGGACTCAAGTGTGAAATCGTCTCTCTGGTCTTTCTGTGGTGGATTCCAGGACCTACAAAGGCATTTTTGGCGACTTTGGACTTGTAAAGAATGCAACCGGTGCAATATTTTGCCTGTAGGACCAAGTGGCTCGACACTCTATATATTCTTAAAAGAGGGATTTTCGGGGGAGATCTATGCCGAAATTCCCGGATGTTTCCCGGCATCCTTTTCGGGCGTGCAGAAGGAAAACACATGTTAGCGAAAGTGGTCCTAAGGAAATGGCTATTGTTCGGCGAGTTAAGGAAAAGAGAGGGCAAAATTCACGACTATATCAAGAAGAGAGATGGAAGTTTGCTGAGAAAGTGGCGTTTTGTTTCGCAAGGATGTATTTTGGAAGAAAATCCAAGTCAAATGTCGGTCATTTTCGAGGTGTAAAATTGCGTCAAAAACACGCATTTTTGATTTTTATGGCAAACAAATTGAACTAATGCCCAGAAATCGGACCTGTAAATCAGTTTACTTGAGGTTAAAATATGAAGAGTTCTCTAGTTGTCACTAATAACTGGCCATGAGATCGATGTTACGAAAATTCAGAAAGTTAGAATTTTTCAAAGCAGTATCGATTTTTACGGGCGGTTTCGGGCGCCGTGGGAGTCAAAGGGTTAAAGATTCATAAAAATGTATTACTTCCCATTGGAATTTTTGAGAAAAAAATTAACCAGTGATTGTATTGGTAGAGATTATTTCAGTGAAGTTTCAGCTAAATCAAACTTTGAACGATTTACATACTAGTCCCCCTTTAAAGTAGGGGCACAAACTTTTCAAACACCTGCAATCATATACATGTATTGCCACTGAGTAAGCTTAATGATGATTTCACTTACAACAGAAGCCTTTCTATCTTTGAAGTTCTCAGGTATAAAAATCCTTGGTGCTGAGATCTCTAGCTGAATATCCCACCTTTTAAAATGTTTCTGGAGAGAACAAGAAAGCAGGGTTATATCATTAATTAATGCTGTAATCACAACATTTACAATATTATTTAGAGGAATTTCATGTAAACATGGAGTTTGGCAATTCCTGTATACTTTGTATTATCACTGTATGAATAACATTTCTTACCATCTCAACTCCTTCCATCATAGAATCTAAAGTATGGCGTAGTTCAGCTTTTGTTTGATTTTTAAGTTCTTCATATCTCAACCAAGCAGCTTCTTTAAGCTGTCTCTCAACACTCATATAATGAGTATTAAGAGAGCCTTTGGAAAAGAAGTCTGATATACTTTCAATAACAAGGGGATTATAGGTTATGTCTAGGGGCTCTGTTGTTAGGGAAAATCTGAAAAGAACAAATAAATAAAATAATTATGGTTAGATGCTTAGAATAGAATAGAATAGAATAGAATAGAATAGAATAGAATAGAATAGAATAGAATACAATACAATAGAATAGAATACAATAGAATACAATACAATACAATACAATACAATACAATACAATACAATACAATACAATTACAAATCATGCTGTACTTACTTGTACGATACTTTGCTTTGAGGAGGTAACTGCACAAATTTCATCTCAAATACAGGTGGTTCACTAAGTTCTTGTATAATGTTGAGACCAAATGATGTTGATGACATGGCCAGTGCCCCTACTGATGCCTTTGTAACTGGAGTCTGGCTTTTAACTGCTTTCTGGAAATGAAACATTTTATGATGATGATGATCATAATGAACAGGATGATGATAATTATTATTATTACAGTCAGATATTTTGCCGTCACTAAACGTTTCTTCACCTTGACTTGTGGTGCAACTAATTCAGGAAACAATGATCCTTTGGTAAGCTTATCCCTGACATGTATTCCACCAAGGCTCATCTTGCACTCCCAGGTACTGGACTGTGGTCGTACCTCTGACTCCCAGCATGCATTAGAGAATTCTAATTCAATGACAGGTGACTGGGTCATTTGGGTAGTATTGTCTACCTTTGTCTCCCTGACAGTCAACAATTTAAAACAGCCACTACCAAGGTGAATGTTAAGATGTGCAAATACTCTATCACGGTTAAAGATGGACTGATTCTCTACTGGTCCACTAAGCTCATCAAGAAACTCTTCCTCCTCTGGAATAGAATACATACATCAATATTGTGTTATTGTTATTGCATTGTATTGCATTGGATGTACTTAATAAGTGATTTAATCTAATGTGACAAAAAAGGATAGTACAATGTATGTACATGTATGTAAATAAACTTCAAATAACTGTGTCCACAAAATGTTCACAATAGCAAACAGAAAATAACAGTTAAGTTATCAGACACTTGTCCATTTGTGACATGTTGACTAGGATCTTCTGTAAGTGTGAGAGGCAAACCGTTCTTGTTAGTGCCAAATCAACGTTGTTTATTTAGTGTCGTTTCGTTGCATTGTCCCGTGTGCGTCCTGTCCCTTGAGTATTGGAAGCAGTTTATAGTTTTCCGTATGTGCTTATGTAATCATTCAAACGTTCACCGCGACCACCGAAAATTGAATCTCTACCGATATGTTACACATCGTTTTGTAAGTATTTTCCGTTCATTTATTTGACATTTATATATATAGTTTTGCAGAGTACTTTGTAATTTCCTGTATTCGTACGTCTTTCATAGGAACCGTATATCGTGTACCGTGTGTCACCGATTACAACATTAAAATTATCGCCACGATCGACGCGTTCAAAAAGTGTACCAACGCACCAACAGTTCTCTTAGATTGCATGTACTGTACATTTGTATTTGGAAAAACTATCTGGCCAAACTGTCTGCAAGTCCAGCCAAACCTCCACAGCCTGACGAACAGTCTCGTTACCTTTTGTAGTAGGTGCAGTAAAGGTACTACCATCACTAGAGTCTTGCCAATACCATGAGTACCAACCAGACAGCCACCCTTGTGATGACACTGTAGGGTCTATGCTTGCTTGATTACCATTTCCAGCACAGGAATACTGAACACAATCAAATAATTATTGCTTATGTACATGGACAATTATGTACTTATGTCATATGTATCATGTATATAGCAACAAGGGCCTATATCCTCCATGTTTAGTCTTATGCACATTTGGTTGTTCTGTCACCATGACAAATTTGAAACTCAGTGAACTGTATATTTTTACGATTTTTAAATGTTTATAAAACAGTGACATCCTCTTCAACGTCACTTCGGTGACGTCATCAATTATAAGAAAATGTTATTTGCTCCCACGTTATAATACATGTATTTGGTCCATGAGGTTTGTTGATAAAGAAGTTAAAAACAATAAAACATCACCATATCAACAGACCCCCAATAATCATTTTATTATTAATCAATTTTGAAATCACTGTTGTTTCCTGCAATAATTATTCACACAATTGTAAACTACCATTTTGGTTTATTTTGCTTACATTACACAGTACGACTAGCAAACAACTTTGATACACCACCATTGTATTGTAGCTAAACTTGCAATTGGTTTTTCTCTCATCGCCCAACCCTCCCCTCTATGGACTTTGTTAAGTATCAAATAACTTCCACTGAGATTCAGTGTGACAGTAGCCTCCTAAAGCAGACACGTGTCCAGGCTTCCGTTTTACTTCGCCGGTACTAAGCGTCTGCTCAGCTGAACCATACATTCCTTTCCAGTGGATTAGCCAATCAGTCTTAAATCTGTGGTGGTGCAGACTTTGACCTCAACGGACTTTCGCGAACAAACATCACGTGAACAGTTCGTACTGGAGCTTGAAGAGTTTTCAAGCTAGCGATGTGATGTTTTCAAAATTTATCACTTAAATATCCACCAGCAAAAGTAAATCCAAGCGATCAGTTATTTTGAAAAAAGGACGTGTCGTCAACCTTCCGACTGGTTATGGAAAGTCATATGGTACAAACGATTCTCGGGTCATTTATTTACTTTAGCAAAGCAACTTCTGCAGACAAACAAAGAGTTACCGTATTCTAAATATTCTTGTATGTTGATACTAGTATCCAAAGTACGGGACAAGAGTGCCAGTAAATGAACTTTCGTTCGTCCGAATATTTTCTTCTCCTTTGACTGACACTTTTGGCACAAATAAAGCATAAGTCCTCGTTGATGATTTTCTTTGGAGTGCTATCATTATCTGTGGTCATTTAAACGGGTTTAAAACTTCATCATTCAAAGGATTATGAATTTTGAACAAGCTACAGGTTTGCAACACGATATTTCTAAAAATAACTCGACCGTGTGAACTGAGTTGAGCTGATAGTACGAGTGATTTCATTGGCTAGTTCAATGGGCGTAAAACAATTGGAAAGGAATGCATCTGGCTCATCTGAGCAGACCCAGTGGCCAGTGAAGTAAAACGGAAGCCTGGACACGCGTCTGCTTTAGGAGGCTAGTGTGACAGGTGCCAGGGGGATGACCCGTGGCTTGGTTGCCATGGTAACCCCTTTGCTTGTCTTGCTGTTTGCTTTCCTGATTGCTGCTACCAATGGCACCTTAACCCTCCACATTCTCAAGTAATCGAAAAGTTAACACGTCATTATTAACACGTCATTATTAACACGTCATTATTAACACGTCATTATTAACACGTCATTATTAACACGTCATTATTAACACGTCATTATTAACACGTCATTATTAACACGTCATTATTAACACGTCATTATTAACACGTCATTATTAACACGTCATTATTAACACGTCATTATTAACACGTCATTATTAACACGTCATTATCAACACGTCATTATCAACACGTCATTATCAACACGTCATTATCAACACGTCATTATCAACACGTCATTATCAACACGTCATTATCAACACGTCATTATCAACACGTCATTATCAACACGTCATTATCAACACGTCATTATCAACACGTCATTATCAACACGTCATTATCAACACGTCATTATCAACACGTCATTATCAACACGTCATTATTAACACGTCATTATCAACACGTCATTATTAACACGTCATTATTAACACGTCATTATTAACACGTCATTATTAACACGTCATTATTAACACGTCATTATTAACACGTCATTATTAACACGTCATTATCAACACGTCATTATCAACACGTCATTATTAACACGTCATTATTAACACGTCATTATTAACACGTCATTATTAACACGTCATTATTAACACGTCATTATTAACACGTCATTATCAACACGTCATTATCAACACGTCATTATCAACACGTCATTATCAACACGTCATTATCAACACGTCATTATCAACACGTCATTATCAACACGTCATTATTAACACGTCATTATTAACACGTCATTATTAACACGTCATTATCAACACGTCATTATTAACACGTCATTATTAACACGTCATTATTAACACGTCATTATTAACACGTCATTATTAACACGTCATTATTAACACGTCATTATTAACACGTCATTATTAACACATTCTCAAAGCCCATCGGCCATCTACAGATCTAATCTGAGCAGCATGCCAGACACGAAAAATCCAAAAACCACTTTATGGAAAAAGTTAGGAAACGTGTACCCCCTACCATGCAATGCTGCAACCTTTTGGATTTTAAGGTTCCTAAATATCATAAGATAAAACAACAAAATATATGTTGAAGAGATGCGGACTGACTCACAAAACCGTACTTCTATTATTACACCCATAAATTATGCACTACGTCTCTCCCTAGTCTCCTGCTTCCTTCCAGCAAAATAACAATTTTTGTCAATATCATTCCTCAATTTAGATAAATTACATATTTCACTACATTTGGGTAATTGAGGGAGATTTTAAAATGCATATAAAATGTTAACAATGTTTTCCACTCAGTTCTTAAACAGTGACGTACCTTAAGGAGCTCAAACTCTTTCTCAGCTTTATTCATGGCCACTCTTCTTATAACTACAAGTTCTTCAAATGTCAAGTCCTTCTCAATTCTCTCCATGGATTCCTGGATATTAAAACAGTAATAACAATATATATGTTTCTTTGGGCATACAATTTCAATATAAATAACATAACGAGAAGAGTTTATGACATGGTTTTAATACTGAATATTTCGGCTTAAATCTATTCCCCTGCATCTATTCAACTAAGATATATAAATACATAGTCAATTACCAATCAAATACATTGGTCATTACTGCTGTTGACACCTTATCAAATGGCATTACCTTCATTTCTGCCGTCAAAACTTTGTTGGTTAAATGTTCAGTATAGGCCTTGACATACACAGTTATATCATGAACACGGCTGATAGCAAATTGCCAGGACTGTTGTTTGTTCCTCTTTTGAATGATGTTTAGAATGCAATTGATGGAAAACTGCCACCACAACTTCGCACTGCAAAAATAGAATTGAATACATTTACTTGCAATGACAAAGAAGATACTCATCATCACCAGATCCAACAGCTCCTAAGATGAATCTGTCTACACCTGAGCCCTGTTACCCAAATGGGAAGCCTACAAAGGTGACTACACCAGTAATCCGTAAAGCCGTCAATAAGCCAGTTCATGCTGTTGGCCGCCATTTTGAATTGGGGCAAACTCGGCAAAATTGATAGAAATCTGGATCACTTTGACTTGCCGTAACTCCTCTCGATTTCGTTGGATTTTCAAAATTTAAACTTCGATAATCGGCAGGCATGCATATGAGTTGTCGGAGTGAAAATAAGACCAATGTAGTTGTTTTAACTACCTTTTTCGAATCAATCTTCTTTTCACGAATGGATCTTAAAATTTCGAGCTAATTTGCATATTCACGTGCCGAACGTTTTATTTTGAAAACAAAAATCTTTTTTTTTTCGATTTGTAGCCTTCCAATACCCATCATATTATAGGACATCAATAACAAAGAAAACATCTTTTCTAAAATGGTAAGTTTTTAAAAATCCAACGAAATCGAGCGGAGTTACGGCAAGTCAAAGTGATCCAGATTTCTATCAATTTTGCCGAGTTTGCCCCAATTCAAAATGGCGGACGACAGCGTGAACTGGCTTATCACCGGTTACCCAAGCAGCCACTTCTGCTAATGAACAAGTCACCCGCTGTGGATGAGTCATTAAACCACCAGCCAAGCTGATTGACTACAGTGACTTATTGACTTGAGTATATCATTACAAGCTTGATTTATTGTTATTGTTTAGCTTCCATTTCCAAAGTTAGGGAGATTTCATGTTACTTTTCAAAGGAAGACGTTATAGAAGTCATGGGATTCCTGTGTGACTAAATCCACATCCTCAACAACATGGTCTCTCAACACGTGTCAATCAATCAATCAATCAATCAAAGCTTTTATTTAACCACGGAAATCTCTTCAATACAATGTGATTGGTCTTCCAGAGAGCCGTATATATAAATATAAATTATAATAGTTTACAATAAGTTAAAAAGTTTCTATTTACATATCACATGTAGAAAAAAGACTATCATTACAACTTACTTATTCTTGATAGCAACACTTGGCCTCCATTTCCTGTAATGAGATTGTCTAAAAGACCGTTCAAACTCTCCAATAAGCTTGGTTAATGATCTGTACTGAAACTCAGCCAGTGAAAAGGGGATGCTTTCAATATGGACATCAACGACAAACCGTGGATTCTTGTCTTTCAATGGTAATACACTGGCATTTCTTTGAACCTTTGCTTGGGCACTGATTGCTTCTAAAATGTATTCATGTCTCTGAAACATTAATATGACCATGTGACAGTTAGACAACAACAACAATAGTGGATAATCCTAATACTGTATAAATAAAGACTTATTATAAGTCCAGGGGAGACCAATGTACATCTTTGACTCATGGATACTCCATAGGAATATTTGGGAGTCTATGCTATCACTTTGCTACCCTGGTTCCAGAGGCTTTCTTAAGGTCTATAATGTCCTGCGAGCTGCGAAGCAGCGAGAAAGAAAATCAAAGCCTCTGGTCGCGGCCGTTACGAATCTCACTTTCATGCAGACACCTAATCAATGACAGCCGTCAAACATGTCAAATACAATCGACCAATCAGTACTTTTGTAAGACGATCCCCGTTCGCTGATTGTTCGATTGCATTTGACATGTTTGACGGCTGTCATTAATTAGGTGTCTGCATGAAAGTGAGATTCGTAACGGCCGCGACCAGAGGCTTTGATTTTCTTTCTCGCTGCTTCGCAGCTCGCCGGCGTGCTTCGTATTATAGAGCTTAACAAAGCCTCTGGAACCAGGGTATCACTTTGCTCATCTGCATAAGAAAATGTGACAATGGTGTAATGTTTGAAAGTCCTCCAGCCTGCTTTGCACGCTCTATGCCTCGTGCAATCCATGTCAATCCACTGCATTTTTGCAGCAATCGACAAATTGTTGCTTATCTGTGAGTGGACTCATTGAAATCTTTGATTCTATACTGTCTTTGATTGAACGGCACTCATTTCAAATTTCATATTCAAGGAAGGCTCTTAACAACTAGTACTAAGCGATTGTTTGATGTAGCTTAAAGTGATATCATGATAAGAATCCTCCCTTTCTTTGTTAACTACTTGATGAAATTGGCCTGTAACCGCCCCAAGCCTGCAGCACAAGGCTGATCTTCTTTCAGGCAATGGATGCAATGGTCATCGCTTCCATTTTTCCATGCTTATTCGAGGAGGGGGCACTTATTCAAGCAGTGGAAGCTTATTATTCACAACTATTCACTAACAATATTGACTTATGACCACAATAGATACATTTTATTATTCCACCCACTTTTCTCTGACTCGAGGATAACCCTGAGTAAATGAGTATTTGTCAAAGACCACAGGGGTGAAACAACTGTAGTACTGCATTCAGAAAACCCCCACCATTATATCTTGATTTTATCAATAGTGGCATCACACAAAACAATAGGTGTGAATATCATGCAAATATATGCCAGAATTACTCACACAAAATCCAATGGTGCCGTCAGACCTGTTGATCATTCTCTGTAAAGCACTCTAAAATTCAGTCAAAACATTTACCATCATGTACCTACATGTACGTATGTATACCATGCAATACCCCAGCAAGTACCTTCATGTATGTATGCATACCATACAACACCCCACCAAGTACCTCCATGTATGTATGTATACCATGCAACACCCCAGCAAGTACCTCCATGTATGTATGTATACCATGCAACACCCCAGCAAGTACCTCCATGTATGTATGTATACCATGCACCACCCCACCAAGTACCTACATGTATGTATGTATACCATGCAACACCCCAGCAAGTACCTACATGTATGTATGTATACCATGCAACACCCCACCAAGTACCTACATGTATGTATGTATACCATGCAACACCCCAGCAAGTACCTACATGTACATGTATGTATGTATACCATGCAACACCCCACCAAGTACCTACATGTACGTATGTATACCATGCAATACCCCACCAAGTACCTTCATGTATGTATGTATACCATGCAACACCCCACCAAGTACCTACATGTATGTATGTATACCATGCAATACCCCAGCAAGTACCTACATGTACATGTATGTATGTATACCATGCAATACCCCACCAAGTACCTCCATGTATGTATGTATACCATGCAACACCCCAGCAAGTACCTCCATGTACATGTATGTATGTATACCATGCAACACCCCAGCAAGTACCTCCATGTATGTATGTATACCATGCAATACCCCAGCAAGTACCTACATGTACATGTAGGTACATGCAATACCCCACCAAGTACCTACATGTATGTATGTATACCATGCAACACCCCACCAAGTACCTACATGTACATGTATGTATGTATACCATGCAACACCCCACCAAGTACCTACATGTACGTATGTATACCATGCAATACCCCACCAAGTACCTTCATGTATGTATGTATACCATGCAACACCCCACCAAGTACCTACATGTATGTATGTATACCATGCAATACCCCAGCAAGTACCTACATGTACATGTATGTATGTATACCATGCAACACCCCACCAAGTACCTTCATGTATGTATGTATACCATGCAACACCCCCACCAAGTACCTACATGTATGTATGATTTTGTATACCATGCAATACCCCAGCAAGTACCTACATGTACATGTATGTACACCCCACCAAATACCTACATGTATGTATGTATACCATGCAACACCCCAGCAAGTACCAAGTAGACATGTATGTATGTATACCATGCAACACCCCACCAAGTACCTACATGTATGTATGTATACCATGCAACACCCCACCAAGTACCTCCATGTATGTATGTATACCATGCAACACCCCACCAAGTACATGTATGTATGTATACCATGCACCACCCCACCAAGTACCTGTATGTATGTACATATGTATACCATGCAACACCCCACCAAGTACCTCCATGTATGTATGTATACCATGCAACACCCCACCAAGTACCTCCATGTATGTATGTATACCATGCAACACCCCACCAAGTACCTCCATGTATGTATGTATACCATGCAACACCCCACCAAGTACCTCCATGTATGTATGTATACCATGCAACACCCCACCAAGTACCTCCATGTATGTATGTATACCATGCAACACCCCCACCAAGTACATGTATGTATGTATAGTATTGATACGGCAGACAATCACCAGCAATGCTTACATCTAAATCACTTGATGGAAGATCACCAACTAATGATACATCATTGTCCCAATACACAGCAAGACTTTGAAGGTCCATTAATTTATACTTGATTGTTCTTTCATTTTGAATACTTTCTTCTGAATTCTAAGAACCACAATGAAATAATTATCACAAGATGAAATGCTATAAAATACCAATACGAAATGGTAGTAGTACATTCATGCCAAGAACACTGAGCTTACTAGATGGACAATTAATAAGCTTGCACCAGCACTGCAAAGGTGCACAAGGTAATATATCTATGTTTTCTTCGTTTACGTCAAAGGCTCTGAATACCCATTGTATTGGAACCAACAACCCAAATCAAGCTGGGATTGAGTACTAGAATGCAGAATACTAAAATGCAGAATACTAGAATGCAGAATACTAGAATGCAGAATACTAGAATGCAGAATACTAGAATACTAGAATGCAGAATACTACTAGAATGCAGAATACTAGAATGCAGAATACTAGAATGCAGAATACTAGAATGCAGAATACTAGAATGCAGAATAGAGAATGCAGAATACTAGAATGCAGAATACTAGAATGCAGAATACTAGAATGCAGAATACTAGAATGCAGAATACTAGAATGCAGAATACTAGAATGCAGAATACTAGAATGCAGAATACTAGAATGCAGAATACTAGAATGCAGAATACTAGAATGCAGAATACTAGAATGCAGAATACTAGAATGCAGAATACTAGAATGCAGAATACTAGAATGCAGAATACTAGAATGCAGAATACTAGAATGCAGAATACTAGAATGCAGAATACTAGAATGCAGAATACTAGAATGCAGAATACTAGAATGCAGAATACTAGAATGCAGAATACTAGAATGCAGAATACTAGAATGCAGAATACTAGAATGCAGAATACTAGAATGCAGAATACTAGAATGCAGAATACTAGAATGCAGAATACTAGAATGCAGAATACTAGAATGCAGAATACTAGAATGCAGAATACTAGAATGCAGAATACTAGAATGCAGAATACTAGAATGCAGAATACTAGAATGCAGAATACTAGAATGCAGAATACTAGCATGCAGAACACAGGCAGCCCAACCATTGCTTTTGAGGCTACTAAATAAATAATTCAATAAAATGATATTTGCGTCTCTTTTTGATGGGTTTCCTGTGGTAGAGCGTGCGCGCGCATTACGTATTATATTGGGCTTCCTGTGTTGAGTAAGGTATAATGTTGGGCTTCCTGTGTGCATCCCGCGCATCCCGCAGTATATGTGTATATTTACACAAGGTATGAAACTCGGTCACGTGACAAATACGTTTTTGCTCCTAATCTTTGTCAAAATGATGTGAAAATTAAATTTTTCTTCGAATAACTAAACTTTACCGTATTCTCTAAACACTTCATAAGTTTTAGTCGTGTAACTTCACCATACGCTGAGAAACTTTAATTTTGAAGTTTTGCGCCTCATGGACCGATGTGTGCCGCAGTTCAGTGGTGCACTTTTCCGTGAGGCAGTCGGATTTTGCCTTCGAGAGGACATCGGCCAGCGCTCGTCAAATCTGAACTGTGCTCTTTTCAGCAAGTTTTAATATTTATATTTTCACTAAAAATAAGTCAAAACATCTACAATATACTTTATTTGTTTTCTGTTTTGACTTTTATAAAGTATTTGTTTTGATTTTTGATTTTTATCGATTAAAATGCTTTAAAATTGAGGCATTGTGTTTTATAAATGCAGAATAGTCTCAATATTTACTAATTTAGTACTGTACAACACATGTTTGCTATCAGTACTTGTAAACAAAATGAAAAACAAACGTATTTATTTCAACAATAAGTTTTAAAAAGTTTACTAAGCTTTTTACACACCGTTTCTCCGTTCTTTCTGTGTAATTTATTCACTATATTGATCAGTAATACTGTGAATAATACGAAACTAAATAAATATTATGCATGTCTCCACAATCATAAGTTGAATGAATAACAAACATCGGAGTTCGTACAATTTGTAAGCACTCGGAAGCGATACTTTAATACAGACATTCTTAGGAAAACCGTATTTAAATACTCTCTGTTTCTTTCAGTTGTTAGTGAGTTGTACTATGTCAATGACAATAATGAAGAACTGTTAATATTTTAGTTCATCGGGCAGCTTCACGAGTCCATCTCCATTCATGTTTCCTTCGATGTCAGTGAATTGAGTTTGTCTATATTTTTGTGTTGGCCTTGTGTTTTCAGTAAGAACAACTGCAAGAAAGTACAAAATTAAGTACCAGCAGTCAGTTGAGCGGTAATCCTTGTTGAAGTGTGATTTCGATCACTGACAAAACTACACAAGTCAAATAGCTCAGTCATAATTTATGAAAACTGATTTGCCGAGGTGATTATTAAGCAGCCCTTCTGCCCTAGTCATAGGCAAGTGCTTTTATTAGAGAACAGTTAGAGTAAATACTACGTAAAAACCTTGACAAAAATACTTTTAGTCTGTAGTTGCTTTCCATCAATGAGGAATAGAATCCAAACATTTACACCAAAAAAATCAATATTTCTTGATATGAACTTCCACGCCCCGCCATTAGCGACAAAATTATGTCTTCACCCTGGGTACCCCCCACGGGCCTGTAGCGTGCGACGGCTTCGGCTCTTCGGCTCACGGAAAAGTGCACCACTGAACTGCGGCGCACATCATGCCATGATACGCCATCAGTTTCACACCTTGTTTCAATATACACATTTGCTGCGGGCGCGTCCCGCAGGACGCACACAGGAAGCCCAACATTATACCTTACTCAACACAGGAAGCCCAATATATACATGTAAATGCGCGCACGCTCTACCACAGGAAACCCATAAAAAAGACACAAATATCATTTTATTGAATTATTTAGTAGCCTCAAATGGAATGGTTGGGCTGCCTGTGTGCAGAATACTAGAATGCAGAATACTAAAATGCAGAATACTAGAATGCAGAATACTAGAATGCAGAATACCAGAATGCATAATACTAGAATGCATAATACTAGAATGCATAATACTAGAATTCAGAATACTAGAATGTATAACACTAGAATGCATAATACTAGAATGCATAATACTAGAATGCATAATACTAGAATGTATAATACTAGAATGCATAATACTAGAATGCATAATACTAGAATGCATAACACTAGAATGCATAATACTAGAATGCATAATACTAGAATGCATAATACTAGAATGCATAATACTAGAATGCATAATACTAGAATGCATAATACCAGAATGTATAATACTAGAATGTATAATACTAGAATGCATAACACTAGAATGCATAATACTAGAATGCATAATACTAGAATGCATAATACTAGAATGCATAATACTAGAATGCATAATACCAGAATGTATAATACTAGAATGCATAATACTAGAATGCATAACACTAGAATGCATAATACTAGAATGCATAATACTAGAATGCATAATACTAGAATGCATAATACTAGAATGCATAATACCAGAATGTATAATAGTAATGTATTCCCACTGAGAGCCATCACACACAATGCCTCGAGGAATATCAGTGTATTCAGATGTGGGAGAAGACCTCCGAGGCGGTTGTGAGCGTGTAGCTCACAGTGGGAATGGGTGATAGGCTGATTCATCGCTGCGGGGAGGAGGGTGGGGCGTCGAGCAAGTCGTTGTACGTCTGCCAGCGAAACGGTTCGAAGAGGGTTTTCTGGTGTGAATCATATTATTTATACCAATCTGAGCACATGGGGATGTGAGATGTAGTCCTCTGGGATGAATTCCTCTCGAGGGTTGCGAGAATCGTGCGATATTTTTGGCATCGTGCGTGAAGGTCCCAGTGAGAATAGTAATGTATTCCCACTGAGAGCCATCACACACAATGCCTCGAGGAATATCAGTGTATTCAGATGTGGGAGAAGACCTCCTCGGCGGAAGACTCGCTTCGTGTCTCCAAAGGGTGGATACCCCCAAGATTGAGTAGCCTAGCATTTACCATGAAAGAACCACAGGAGACGTTTGTGACAGATCGTTCTCTAAACGGAGGTGTTATCTTCCCATAACTCAGAAATCCTTTATTCTGTAAATGCCGGTAAGGCCCCACTTATGAACCAAAATTACTTCCCTTACTCTGACTAAGTGGGAAATCGTAAATTTAACCAAGGGGCTTAGTGCTACATTAAATTAATGCGTTTGCTATAGTTCGTTTCGTGGGCCATGGCTATGTAATGATTAGGGCCTCTGAAGGCGCCGCCCTTGACATAATTCTTGTTGAATTTTGTTGTTTTATTGTTGATACGACCGACCAACTAAAAGAATAACATGTCTTACACGACTGAACTGAACGACTAGCTAGCACGAGGTAGCTGAACACGAAAACGAGGCTTTCACATAACAAGGCATTTTTAAAATTACAATGTAAATTTCAACACTCCTTCTCATTGTTTTGAAAAATGTCTGTAGTTCATGGCTTCAGGACAACTCCAATTAGTTCACGAAGTTTAACAAATTGTCCTTTGTGTAGTCCTTTGGTTAACAAGTCAGCTAGCTAGCATATCATTAGTAGAACAATAAACTATGTTTACAGCATTCTTATCTACTTGATCTCGTACAAAGTGATATTTAATGTCTATATGTTTTGCTCTTCCATGATAGTTTGGATTCTTTGACATACTGATAGCTGCTTGGTTGTCTTCATACATTGTCATCACTTACTATTGTCACCCACTCTCCCAATCGATCAGGTGGGCGTCTCTCACGTGAAGACTGACGTAAAACACTTGGACCTTCATCCACATCATCATTATTTGACAGTTCAACATCATCATTATTTGACAGTTCAACATCATCATTATTTGACAGTTCAACATCAACAAGCTTGATGACAGTTCCATCAGGTTTATCCTTCTGAAGGATTCCAAACGCACCCTCGTCAAACTTTACATCACGGCTATAGATGACACGTTGTCGTTCCACATCAAATAGACGATATGCCTTAGTGTCAGTTCCATATCCAAGGAATACACACTTCCTGGCCTTGGGGTCAAGTTTCTTTCTTTCATCCTTGGGAATATGTGCATACGCTGTGCACCCAAAGCATTTGAGATTGGATACATCAGGCTTTGAGCCAGTCCAGGCTTCATAGGGAGTTAGACCCTCAAGTGACCTTGTAGGACTTCGATTATGCAAGTAAACTGCAGTATTAAGTGCTTCAACCCAGAATTTCTGGGGCAACTTAGCCTGAACCAGCATGGACCTTACTGATTCGACTAATGTTCTATTCAGACGTTCCGCTACGCCATTCTGCTGTGGTGTTTTTGGGACAGTAGTTTGATGCACTACTCCTTCTGACTTCAGGAAGATATCAAAGTCTGTCGATACATATTCTCCTCCATTGTCTGACCTTAGAATCTTTAGTGTGTAGCCACTTGATTTCTCTACTAGGGCTTTCCAATCTTGAAACTTTTTGAAGGCTTCATCCTTCTTCTTCAATGCATAGACCCACACATAACGGGTTTTATCATCAGTCAGAGTCATGAAATATTCTGCACCACCTGCAGACTTTGGAGTGATCTTTCCACATAAGGCACTATGCGCTAGACCAAGGGGTTCGGTAGCCCTCTTTGCACCGGAAGTTGGAAAAGAACAGCGGTGTAACTTTCCTTGCACACAGGCTTCACAAAAATCTAGACCCTTCTTGGGATCAAAATCAAAACCAGTCACCAGGGATTCGTTGGCTAGCTTTTTCAGATTTTGAGTACCCAAGTGTCCATATCTCTGGTGCCATAGCATTTCCTTTGACATGCTTAATTCAGCAGTTGCTGCATTTGATAGTTCCACCTCCCGTCGATACTTTAAATGGAACAAGGATCCCACTTTCTTTCCAACAGCAATAGTTGCACCATCAGCACGAACAATCTTACATTCACTCTTATCAAAACTGACTTTTAAGCCAGCTCCAGTAGCTTTCGGTACACTTAGTAAACTGTAGCTGAGTTTAGGAACAAAAAGCACATCTTTCAGATTGCACCGTTTTTCATTTCCACCACGCAGGACCGTATACAAAGTCACTGTGCCACGAGCAGTAGCATTTAGCACTTTTCCGTCCCCAAGTTGAACATGTACAGGCTCAGTCAGTTCCAAAATGTCCCTCAGTGAGCTGCGATCATTTGTCATGTGACATGTGGCACCCGAATCAATAATCCACACATCATTTGCACAAACACTTGCTGCTAAGGCCTGTGTCACAAGTCCCAGGCTCTCAGAGTCAGAGTCAGCTGCAACAACATTGGCCTTGTGCTTTACAGGTTTAGATTCTGGCTTGTTTTGCTGCTCTTTCTCCTTCTCCTTCTTAAGACTCCAGCAATTACGCTTTAAATGACCAGGTTTCCCACAATGATGGCACTTTGGACGGTCTTTAGATTTCGTTCCCAACATCACTTTCTCATAAGGCTTTTCAACAGTTTCACGTTCCTTTAGCTTGTTCTCTTCATGGAACAAACGTTCAGTGACTACTTCCATGTTTGGTACTTCACTATTCGCTTCTAAAGCAGTCACAAGCATATCAAACTTGTCAGGCAAACTTGCTAGTAATGTCACAACTTTATCTTCTTCCTCCATGGGAGCACCAATTACGGCCAGCTCGTTTGAAGATTTCAGTTATTGACTTTATGTGACTTTTCACCGAGTCTCCTTCTTGAAGTCGTAATTTGTTCAGTCTCCGTCTCAACGACAACTTGTTAGCCCAGGTTTTCTTTTGGAATTGCTCCGAAAGCTTTTTCCACACGACCACGGGGTCCTCTGGGTCTCCTAACAAGTACAACAGCGAGGTATTCACGGAAAGCACGATTGTCGCCAGTGCTCTATTTCGTCGCACAACAAACTTCGTAAATTTTTCGACTTCCGTCTCAGCAGGGGCCACTTCAGTCCCACTGACAATACTCCACAGGTTTTCCTTTATGAGAGCCATCCTACATTGGATTTTCCATGTTCCATAGTTGGAACCATCCAAAGGAACAACCGTAACTGTATTCCTCACCGTATAGTCCGCCATCTTGTATTTCAGTCGCTCACAGTATCAACAACAAATCTCTCTTTCTCTTCAATCTTGCTTCGTGAGAATTGGGAGTGAGTCTGAAGCTCCTCGATGAAAAACGACTAGCTAGCGGTTATCTAATACCGTTCATTGCTCTGTCCTCGTGGCGGGGTATTTTGGGGTTGCTTCGCTTCGGGTCATACCCTGACTTGGAGGTGGTATCGTTCTTTTCAGATCCCTGAAAAGCGAGTGATCGTCCGTCTATGCCTTCTTAAGAAACGCACTCGGTTGTATAAAATATAACAGGAGCACAGAAAATATCGTCTATCGCAGTTTTGAACACGGTACACCATTCAAACACTGACCTGCAAATTTTATTTTTTATTTTTTTTATATATTTTTTTTTTTTTTTAATTTTTTTATTTTTTTAATTTGACACTGAAATAAAGTTATTGATTGATTGACGTCATAAGCTAGCACGCTTTCCTCGCGTTCCGATACCATCTAAACAGAGTGAGATAGCAATAAAATAATAAATAAAATAAAATATAAAACCATCCGCATTCCAACGCTAACAAGAGCCAAAATGGCTTTTACGCTCGGACCAATATGTGCTTATTAAAATGTTTACAAGTAAAAACTTTTCAAATTGCATCAGTAGTATTGATCAAAGTGCCGTCATTATTGCCCTAGCAAATCCCGTGGATACATGTGACTGCGGTCCAAAACATATCAGTTGTGCTCGTTGTGTAAAGATGCGAGCTGCACGAGACTGCGTAGTGCGAAAAACGAAGTGTTGTGACCGCATTCCTCAGCTTGGGGCCCTTCGGCCCGGGCAATAAAACAGTGACAACAGTCGCTATGCAATGCTAAACCAGGGCAAAAATGAATCTAGGCTTAATGTGACAAAATAGGTTCACCGGTAACATTTGATCCCCGATGTGAGAGCTATTTAGGATAAAACCAGGCTGAGAAAATGAACTGAAGCTCACGACCGAGATAACTATAATAGCTAGGTACAATCGCTAGAGGCTCGTTTCTGAGAGGCTAATACCCCATTACCACCAAACCGTGTTTTGTTCACTGAACTTGTTTTTTCTCGCTTCTATAATTCGAGGGCATCTAACTGCATGATCACAAAAATAAAAAATGCCTTGTCTCGGAGTCTCGCATTACAACATGTTTTAGCCTTGGTGTGGATGGGGTATAAGACATTCGCTTTCACTTTTGCCAAAGTGAAAGGCCAGACACATTAATTAGCTCTAGCAAGATCGAGGCTCGCTGCTCTTGAGCACTAACCCAAGACATTTTGCGAGACACATTTCACTTTTTAAGCAAAACCATAACAAAAATCTATACACCTTCGCTCTAGTGAAACACATATCTAATGCCGTTAATTCCACTTTTCGCTGTCGCCAAACACGCTCGCCACTACTTTAACACAATAAAACACATCGAACAGCAAAATTAACGCATTCACTGTAGCAGGACCGAGACTCGCTGCTAACCTATATGTACGACATTGAGCGAAACACTTTTGATTCGCTGTCGCGAAATACATTCGCCACCACCTTTATGCAAGAAAATTGAACGAGCAGCAAAACAGGCATTCGCCTCCACGTACGAATTACGACAACTTAGCCTTACGTGCACCACCAAATATAAACTCTAGCGAACACATTCGCCTCCACGTACGAATTACGTGCACCACAAAATATAAACTCCAGCGAACACATTCGCCTCCACGTACGAATTACGTGCA